>JJOG01004176.1:0-33649 GCA_000715275.1 Gyrodactylus salaris
TATTCCTGCACACTTACTAATAATGGTCGGGACACACACTATGGAATCATAGGTGCAAAGTACTTGTGTGTAGTATGGCAAAACACCATATACTGTACCCAAACGTCTCCCAAGTTGTTGGGAGATGGGGATAGCTGTACTGATGACGCCTGATAGGCAGAAATACCGGTATTTGCAGATTCCTCTTTGAAACATAAAATTGGTTCTTTCTCTTTATAAATACATTCATATAAGAAATAGTAACATTAAAAAAGTGGACACTTGTATTGAGAGTGTAAGGTGATTTGCCATACTACTCACAAGTACTTTGCACCTTACACCCGGGCTAAAACTATGATTCCATAGTGTGTGTCCCGACCATTATTAGTAAGTGTGCAGGAATAAGATCCAAAATATTATCGACTAAAAAAAGGACATGTGATTTTTGTCAATTTTTCAAGGTTAATGATGAAATTAACTTTATCTATAGTTGCTTGAAAAATTGACAAAAATCACCTTTCCTGGTCTACTACTTAGGAGTAGGTAAAATTACTACTTAAAAATGATATTTTACAGATAAATTTGTCTGATAATTATTCATGTATATTTTATAAGAGTAGTTTTACCGCAACTGTTAAATAAAAATGAAGATTTTTTTTCATTGCAAAATAAAAACAGGTTCTAGAATGACATGACAGATTTCCTAATCAAGTGCCACATCTTCTTCAATTGAAAGAAATTTTTAAAAAATGTCAATTTTTTCATCCGAAAGTTTCACTCGGATTATTGAGCAAAAATGATGCGGCGTGAATTTTTGAGTTTTCAAGAAGGGGGGGGTAATTTCACATAGTCACAATTGGTGAGTTAGCCATTGAGATCCCAACACAGACCGACTGTATATGCTAAAATGATGCTTGTAGATTGAAGAAAACTTGAAAGACCCTTGCTCTACTGATGAATAGAGTTTTTTAAAAATTAATTAAAAACAAATTGCATACTTTTTGGAAATAGACTTGATATATTTCCCATGGTTCTAGCCAGAGGTTTCCAGTTCTGCCCAGGGAGTTTTGAAATTCTCCAAGCATGATGTGAAGCGTTGATATTTCTCTCGCTAAATGAGGAAATGTAGCATTTTGATGAGGTTTAACCTCCCTGGATTTTGTTCATTAGAGATTTTCCTTCCTCACCTTTTGTAAAAATAAGATTTGCTTTTGTATTTCATGCATATTACAAATCTATGCACTGTTGGGAAATATTAAAATCCCAAATTTTATTTCCTCTCGGTTTTTCAAGAAGAAGTTTCGATCAATACAAGTCGTGGTTGTTTTGCAGAAGATTCAATCCAGGATTTCTTAACATCATGACTTGAGATCAATATTTTCCGTCATATTGAACTTTTTATAATCAGGCCTTCTAGAAAGAATATTTAGCACAATTTATGATTGCGTTGTAATGAGTCATTACTAATGACCCAAAAGGTCCTTTCGAAATCACAATATGTGCTATGAATGATTTTTGATACCAAGCACATTATGCCATTTTATTTCAATTTTAAAAGACCATATTGAGATGATATAAGACTTATTTTTGGAATTAAATCACTTTAAAGACAATGCAGTTTCTAGTAGGAAATTTCATTTTTTCATCATAAATATCTAGAATTAAAAATAAAACATTTATTCAAATAAAAAATGTAACCTTTTCTAGCCGACTCAAGAAATCTATGTAAAAAGAATGCTTGAATAGATAATTGATTGCCTTTTAATTCTACCGATAATAAAAATTTATTTTTTATATTTAAATCTCTTTCAAATGAGATCAAGAAATGATAAATGTTGATCATGATAGACTTTTTGCAATAGATAAGATAGAAAATTGATCCAAGTAGATCCTTTTCATGGCTTGTACTAGGAATTTGAAAGAATTAACTCCTCTAAGCAATGAGCTGGAATTATATCCCAAAAATATCCAATGTGTTTCAGAGTCTCTTGATTCATATTTGACATGTTAAAGGGAATGACTTTATTCCCTCGCCTTTTTTAGTAAGAGTCAAAGATTCTTTACTAAAGAAGTATTTAAAATGGTCGGTCTTAGAACTAACATAGAAAGAAGAGATGTTTGGAATGAAAACTAGTAGCTCTTATGCACAGGATATGAGACGATAAACTACGTGGAGATACAAAGACATTTAACTTGTGCCAGGAATTCCACTCTAATACTTTTTCGTCAATGTCGTGTTCCCCAACGATCGCTCAATACTTGTTTGAGAGTTAGCAAAAACTTGGCGCGACACGTTCTCCTCTGGGTACACACTGAAATTAAGGTGATTTTTAAACCATTCAAGTTTCAGAAGATAGATTGTTTTCGTATTATTCAATTGCGTGTACAAGGAAAAAAGTTTGCAAATTCTGAAAATAGGATTGATTGTTGGGAAAATCGACAAAATAAACAATGCGAATTGGGTCATTATAATTAGCAACTATTAGACGACAAGATCTATTATCGTATTTAAAAAGTAAATTTACCGATCAACGCGAGATTTCCCTCCAATGACCCATGATTTCTTTGGTATTTTATCGGCTCAAATGGATTTCTTGAATTCCATTTGATTACGTAGCAAAGGGATTTGCTGTTACGTAGGAAATTGTTAACTCAGCATAATAATTGGAATATCAAATTGTCACGTTGTAAATCTTTATTCTCAATTTTGTATAGTACAAAATGTATCGCCAATCGATTTCATGGAGGCCATTCTTTAAAAGTGGGTTAATTTGAATTTATCATCATTTTATTTTTAATAAAATTCAAAATTGGCTACTCATTAGTAATATAACAAATTACTAATATATATAATTTATAAACTTAGTTTATTATAAACTATATTTGTTTAGTTGGGCCATGTGATAGGTTAGAATCGTTGTAAAATGCAATTTTCTCTGAGAATTTCATGGTTGTCGAAAGAATTCGCAATTCGATTATGAGTATCGATTTCCTCGGGTTTAAGGTGTTGTACTCACAATTTTAATTAGTTCTCTTGATAATTGAGTTTTTAGCCTAAGAATAGCCTTTTTAGAACGGAAGCACGTAGAGTTTCCTTGGCTTATAATAACTTGACAACATTTTGAGAGGATTAAAATCTCAAATTTTGTGCTGAATTTAATGTTCTACGGTTTAAAATTCACTCTTAAACTGTCTAAATAACAAAAGGTTGTTATGTAGAATTTAGAGCACCGTCTAACGTGTGTGCAATTCTAGTGCTACTACCAAGTCAAGATTATCTAAATCTAGGAAGTCAATGAATGATGCAACCTCTGAAAGGTTTATGATAGTAGAATTGTTCCTGTTGTGCATAGAAAAATGAGGATTTTCAAGCAATTAATGGGAACAAGAATAGATAGATTAAAGATTTTCATAAAATCTCACATTAAAATAAGATTTCACTTGGCATTTTTAGAGAGAGAAAATGAGAATTTGTTAGGGTATATTGGTTTTTCTTGGTTATCAAGAAAAATATGGGACTTTATTTCATTCGAGAGAAAGAATAATAACTGGGTGCATCAGAATTACATCATTGCGTATTTATGTGTCCAATCTTTAGCTGTCGAGTTGTATTTGTTCTTGTCCGCTTTGTAGATGTTAGCAATATCTGGTACTAAAGGATCATCTGGATTTGGATCGTTCAAGAGAGAACAAATCGATAAGAGAACCTTTGAAATGGTCAGCGCTGGGGACCATTGACTTTTGAGAATATCAAGACATATAGCACCGTTACTGTTAATATTTGGATGATAAATACGAGTTGTGAAGACAATCTTGGGTGGCTTGAAGGGATAGTCAGTGGGAAATTGTATATTTAGAAAGAATATTCCACCTTCGTAAGGACTATTACTGGGACCCATTATGGTAGCCTGCCATTTGAAAAGATCATTCTCAATTGGACCTGCTGAGCATTGAGCTGGCGGATCTTTTTGGATGTCAGTCAACTCTTTCTGTATTCTCTTCAAAGCCATATATAACCTGATGAATAAAATTACAAGGATTCCGCTGTAAACGCTTTTGAATAAACAATTTTTCTTTTATCACAATAGAAATTAAATGAAGTGAATTTTTGCGAAGATTTGATTCAAACCAAAAGTTTTGGTTCAACTTATCGTGGTGCCCTGATACGGATCTCGAGGTTTTCAAGTGCTAAGAACTAAAATTTCGTAAATGCGAGTAAAATGCGTCAAAGTAAATTAAAACCACTTTATTTCAAGAGAATAATATACAGTCATATTCCATGGAAGCATCTTTCCTCAAAAATATTTTTCGCCAACTTTCATCCATGAATCTTCTTTTTCGGGTGTATGATAAAAAAAATTTGTTTATTCATCATCGGTATTTTAATTAATAATAATACATAAATCGAAAAATAATTTTTTTCCTTATAAATAAATATGACATTTTGTTTTTAATTGAAAGCTACACTAGCAACTGTCGGTGGTGTCGTATTATTCAGCTTCTTGGACGATTCTGTTTCTGTGAAATGGAAAAAAATAAATAAAAAGTCAAAATTACTAAATCGATGACGACAATAAATACCTCGGATTGAAAGTAATTTTTATAGATCAATTATTTCTTAATCTTGATATTTATATTTTCTACTTTTAGTATTAAATGTAAAAAAAATTATGACTATTCAAATGAAATTTGTGTCATTCGAAAGGTATTGGATAAACCCAAAGAATAAAAAAGAAAGGCCTTAAAGAATCGAAAGCAAAAATTCAAAATTATTGAGAATTTTTTTCTTAAGCAATTTGTTGAGTATTTTTCAAACTAACCCTTATTCTCAATCTCCTTTACAGCGAGGTCAGCCAATTGTTTCAGAATGACCTTTTGCTCTGGAGTAAGTGTACTAAGGAGTACATTATACCAGTCTGGTTGCGTCTGCTCCAATTGAGTCATGGTCCTATAGAAAACACCGTACTCTTCTTTTTCGTGCTCATCCTTCTCCAGGACGGTCTCGTATAGTTCGAGATCGGTGAGTTCAAAGTTTTCAAAATCCAGTTCATTGTCTTCCTCCTTGTCTTCGTATCCCTCTTCGCCAATCTTGTCCAGTCTCTCCAGATACTCAAGGTCGTCATCGTCTACAGCATCTTCGTCACTGCCGGCGCCATCTTCATCAGCATCGATGCAGTTGGCGGGATCCTCATCGTCGTCTTCTTCGTCATCTGAGTCGTCCAGCTCCTTTTTGGCTCTGTAGCAGTCGGGAAGCTTTTGCATGAGATTGATCAGTTGCGGGATGAAGACCTGATGGTGGTTTGTGACAATGGCGGGTCTTTCTGCAGGGTTCAGGGCCAACAGACGGCAGACGACCATGATGAACAAGCGCCGGTCGTGGAGGCCTTCAATGTGCTTGGAGTTGTCCATCAGCTTCTTGATGTAGTTCTCAATAATTGGAATTGTTGTAGTGGGCCAGGGGTGCTTGCAGAGGAGGGGTAGGACAATCTCCGAATTGGCCATAAGCGCCGCGCTGATAACCTGCAGGCACATGATCTCAAGTTCCTTGGTGTGGATCTTCCTACCCAATCTGGTGAGTGCAGTCTCGACAATCTTTGGTATGTAGACGTTGATCTGGCCGGCGTAGTCTAGGGCGAGAATCTCTAGGAGCTTGGCAGCCCTTGCCTGATCGTCACTATCGATTTCGTCATCGTCCAAGAGGTCATGGCACATGTCGAGGACCTTTTCTATGCGAGAGGAGTCCTTTAGAAAGTCAGTAGGATCTGTGACAATATACTGATGCAGGATGTCTATTAAATCTATAAAGAATTCTTTCATGCCATTCTTAAATGCTTGATAAATAAAATCGAACATTTCCCACATGGCTGGACTAATGGACTTTAGAATGGTGCATTCGAGACATCTCATGGATGACTCATATAGCTCTTCGCATTGGTTGAGAAGGATTGCCCTGCAGACGCTGATTACACTAGGCTCGAGGCCGGGAAGTATTTCGCCCTGTTCTGATGCGATAATGGCGATATTCTCCATATTATCGAGGATTCCTTCGGCAATGTTGACTCGAGATTCAATGTCGGTTTCTTCAGTCTCTTCAGGGCCATTGAGGGACTTCATTGTTACTGGGTCGTATTGCATGACAAGGAAGAAAGCCTTTGCTAATTCTTCCATCATTTGCTTGGAGATTGGCTTAATGTCGTCCTTGTAAATGTAAAATACCTTTTCAATGACTGATGACAATTCATCGTACTCGGTCTGTCTGAGGAGAGTCAGTAGTTCAGAGACAATTTGTGGAAGATGCGGCTTCAGACAATCTTGGACTAGAAGAGAAGAAATTTGTTAAATAATAATATCAGATGCAAATATTCTTGATTTTCATTCATAAATTAAGTGAGACAGTTTCTCATTGACTGTTGAGGTGTGTTCGAAAAAGGCACACAACGATGCAAAATGTGTATTATTATGTAATGATCCTAGTACCTAATATGACTAGTGCTCAGAACAGGTGACTCTTGTTAGATCATTGAGTGAAACTTGAAAGTTTAAAAAAAAGGCCAAATTGTTTCTGTTGCACTAAAAACCAGTTATTATAATAATAAATTTACTAAAATCTGGTACCTTTTTAGAAACTGGGACTTAGATATTCAATACGAGCAAAGTCATTCGGTGGACCTACTTATGAGTAGAGAAGTGAAAAATAAAATACTAGGCTTGTGGAAATAGATTTACCTTGCTTTTGTTCTGTGACAAAGTCAAAAAGACTGACAGCGGCCATGGTCCTCACGGGAATCTCAGGATCCTTGGACATGAGATGCCTCGTGGCGTCGACAATCTGCGTGACAATGTTGGGATCCTGAAATTTGGTGCTAGAGAGTTTTTGTATGAGCCAGCAGGCGCGGGAGCGGATGAAGCGCTCCTTAGAGGCCATGGCTGGGAACACGTGAGAGACGAGGAAGGACTCGAGTTGGTTACGATAGGCCTTCTTCATTAGGAGGAGCTCGGAGACAGCGCCTATCATTGTTAGGGCACCGTCCACGGCACGCGGAGTGCTAGCCTGATTCACGAGGATTGTGTAGCAATAGTTCATTGTGTACTGTAGGATTCCCTTGCGCTTTTTGCAGGCGTGTTCGAGAAGCGCGAAGCTAGACTCTGTTGTACTGGTCATTGTCAAATCGTCCCAGATAGAAAATTTGTATCTGAGAGGGTAGTTGGATTGATTAATAAAATTGAGGAATTCTAGGTTTTAAATTCGCCTGACTCGAGGTTTTCTCAAAAATTAAATCTTAACCAATCAGAAGATTTCCTCAATTTTTGAACAATTTAAGCTAAAAATCTATTTTAATACTAAATGAAATTAATTAAAATTTGTATGGGCTATTTATTGATCCCTACCTGAACATGTTTATTCTGAACCCCCAAGCTCTAACGGAATGATACGACCGTATTCGAATTAGAATAAAAAACTAATTTTTAGAAAAAAATATGAGAAATTATCGAAAAGGCGATTTGTGGAATGGTTGTTTGAGTGGTTCAAAATTTGTCGCTAGAGTGCGGAACCAAGTAAAAAGAGAAACTAACCGAATGTATTCATTAGGATCATCATCCCACAATTCATCATCTTCATCGTTGTGACACAACAATGGATGAATGACCTTTTCAATGAGGCCGTTAAAGTGCTGCTTGAGCAGTTTATATGAGAATGAATGACAGATGGCCACTGTGAAATATTTCAGAGCAGAGGATAGCACACGAGATGAAACAAAGTTGCCCTGGTGGTGATGGAAGCAGATTTGAAGGCATGCGTTTGTGATCTGGGCGGAGAATGCCTTGAGAAAGTACTCGGAAAAGACTTTGTACTTTTTCGTAACAGCTCCAGGATTGCCATATCTAAAAGGTTGGATAATTTAAACGTCAAATTCATTGAAAAAATCGTGTGTAAAATTACCAGTGATAATTAGCCAATGAAATAGATGACTCACTTATCAGAAACTCTAACTAAAAAGTTGATGGCCCATTTCTTAGACTTCCAGTAGACACTCTCAGTGTCTTCGTTGTCAGTCTTGTAAAAGTCTTGTGAAATGGTACACAATAGGTTTATCCAATCGGGCAAAACATCGCCATTCATTGTTTCGACTGGAAAACGGAATGCTACGTAGGCATTTAGACATTTCAAAATAAGCTTTTGCAGAGCGAGAGATTCTTCAGTCTTTTCCTGTGAGAATACTATCATCAACTTGTACAAGCCAGGTAGCATCTCCCTTAGAATGGCGTCCATAGTGGCCCACTCAGACTGCTTACTGTACTCGTAGTTCTGGCAAAAAGCGTAGAGCGCCAATAGGGCCCCATTCAAAGAGTGAAAGTTGGACCCGTTCAAATGCGCCTTGATCTTTTCAATGAGATCAGGGAAATTGTCTGGGTAGTCTGCGCGTATTATCTTCTCCATACACGACTTGAGTTGAACTCTGTAGACAATAAAATTAATTCAATTGACCTCAATTATTGCTGTTTTGGTCAAAGTGATTCATCAATAAATCTAGAAGTTGATATGATCTGTGATTTTTCAAAATAAAATTATTTTTGCAGGAGAGGAGATATATCTTTAAGGGGTGATTTCACAGCAGAAAAAATGCTACCTCTAGAGATTACTTTTCTTGATACGAGGTCTCAATAAACGGCATAGGGCCTTGAAAAAAAAAAAGAATTATTTTATCCCAAAAATACAAGGCTTGAAAAGATTATATTTTCAAGTTTAGGAAATGGTAGAAGATCATGAATGACTACAATAAAACTTTTTATCAACCCCTTATAACAGAGGATACATGAGAAGCGAAAGAAGGAAGTGAAAGTAAAATATAAGAATAAAAGTTGATTAAACTAACTGGAGAGGGCCAGGAACAGTGATAATGGCTTCGATAATATTCTGTCGAATGACGGACTTATCTTGATCGTTGATAATGAAAACAGTCTCATCCTCTTCATCGTCCGGGTACCTAGTCCAATGTGAAATAATCTTGTTCTTGAAGAAGACAGCGGCAGCTTGTCGTATTTGGGCGTCCAAGTTGGCTTCCACAATGAGTTTCAAGATTGTTGAAAAGAATTGCGGAGACTTTTGCATCTATTTATTTAGAGGTTATAATCATTTAATGAATCTTACCTCATTAAGGACATTTTCACCAGACTTGAGGGTTTGAGGGTTAAGGGTACTCTGGAAGGCTGCAACAATGGCGTCCACGTTCATTTCCATGTCAAAAGCGTAACGAGATTTTCACTCCAAATTTAAAAAGTGAATTTAATTGTTTAATTGTAAAACAAGAATCACGATTAGTTTAGATTTCTTGTTAAAAGTTAATTGGGTTTTTGAATTCAGAGATTAATTTTCTATCTATTTTTCGATAACTAAGCCTTTTTACTATCCTAATCCAGTCAAAATCTAAGCCGGATTTCAATAATTCCAACTTACATATGCTTATATTTTTTAATTAATCAAAACTATTTTCTAAGGGCAAAAATTTTGCCGCATAGGCAGAGATGGGATATTGTGATCTGCATTTTGGGGAAGAACCAACAAGTTTATTCTGTATTTTTTAATGGTCGGTAGTCTCACTAATTGAGATGAAATAATACTTTTTAGTTTAAGATAAGATGTCTGCCAAAGAACTTGACCAATGAGAGCTTAGATAATATTTCGTAGACTATAAATTCATAGAATCAAATGAAGGCGTAGTAGGTAGATTTTGATTATTTTAGATTTATTATTATCGAGTAAATTATTTACAAATGAGAATAAAAATGATAAGAAATGCTTAAATTTAGCTTAAATATAACTGTACAAACTGTTAATAAACATCTGATTGAATTTTAAGAACAGTCGGGTAGAACAATATCAGACTCCTGACTTGTGGATATAGGGTCTAGAGGATCGATGGCATCATGACACTCGGATGATGAAGAAACAGTTGTTGTTGTAATTTCAGGGATTTGATCACAGATGGATGATGAAATTTGGGAGGAAACGGAAGTCACCACCAACGTACCCGTGGAGGAGACAATTTGAGGACTGTTCGGACTGAGAACATAATTAGGAGTCTGTGGACAGTAGTCCACTGGGGGAGGCTCCCTATTAGTGTCTGTTGGGAATATCCTCGGACTAAGCCATGAGGGTTGTATGTTCTTGGCTTCATCACGACAATCGTTTCTAATGCTCGCTGGCGTGGCACCATACGATTTACTACATAGCATTATAACTCTCTTAAAGGGCTGATTTGGCTGCGGTATCTTGATGTGGTCAAAGTAGGAGAATCCCAGATCGAGCAGGATCGACTCAAAATTTGATGGATCAATCTTGAGAATGTTATAATTGTCCTTTTGCTTTTGCTACAAAAAATATAAAAATTAAATAAGAAATATTAATTAAACAAACATTACGTTCTGAGCTAGTTTCAATATTATAAGAATGGGTTAGATTTATTATTATTAACCCACTGTAAGTCTCGTCTTTCGATAGGACATCTTTGGCTGTGGCTCAAGAATCAAATGGCCGCCAGGCTTTAAGAGATTGAAAGCCTTTCTAAAGAAACGCATCAACCCAGCATCTCCGCCATTCAAGTGAATCCATTTGGTGACTGAAAAGGCTATAATGGTGTCATATTGAGGTTCCTCTAGAAACTGTTCACTGTCCCCCCAATTGGCGACACGAAAGAAAATCTTTTCATAGTCAACCAAATCACTCTGACTGCCCAAACGAATCTTTTCCCTCTGCATGCAACGGGCATTATCAATTAGATTACTATCACAGTCAATTCCATCAATATGTTGGATTTCAGGAAACTTTTCCAGGATAGCAAAGGCCATCGTGCCATTATGACAGCCGTAATCGGCGATATCCTTGCCGATAAACCATTCCGGCATTAGGTACTTTAATCTCTCAATAGGGTCACGTCGGTTATAGTAATACGGATAATTCCCAGTAATTGGGAGTCTTCTGTCATAATTCTTTTTGAACTTGTTTCTCTTGACACCTCTAGTGGCCTGTGGGTGGGTAATTTTTGGACTTTCTACACTGTAACTGCCAGCTGGAGTGTTTAAACGTGAGTCGCCCCGTAGAGGAGATAAACCCTCGATTCTTCTTCTCTCTGATTCCTTCATGAGATCCTGAAGATTGAGTGGGTCTGTGGGATTTAGGTTATCTCCTTTTCGCTTTCCAGATTTAAAGGGTCTCTTCTTATTAGTGGCAAATGTGTTCTTCTTAGTACGGATGTTTGCAATTTCTGTCAAGTTGAACTGGGAGAATGCTAGCCTAGGGCGATAGACGGGATATGGAGGTCTAAAGGCTACTTGATCTAAAGGTGGTCCTAGTGGATAGGGCTGCGGAGGTGGCGGCGGTAGTGGGGGTCTCTGTTGGGGCCAATGCTGGTAGAAGAAGGAATATCTATTTTGAAGTTGTCTTGAACCTAGAAAAAATGTTTAAATATGAGGGGATTAGATAGGTAGTGATTGGAAACTGACTGTTTTTGGTTAGCCATTGAGGCTTTTGAGATCGATTACTGAACATAAATGGAGATACATCAAAAATAATTTGCATCAATTGACAAATACGCGCTCATCTGGACTATATATATGATTGAAAATTTAGGAAAATTTGTAACAAGAAAATATTCTTCTTAAAAATAACCTAGAATAAAATTTGAACATGAATTTATATGTAGAATTTAATTCTAAATACGATCAAGTCATTTTCAATGTATAAAAATCCATAACAAGGTTTTTCTCATGAGATATATTTATTTCTTTTCTGTTTAAACAAATGAATTTTCTAAGAATTCAAAAAATTTCATTTGTTTAACTTTAGAGAATTTCTTCATCAATTTAAATTATAAACTCGATTTTCTAATTTAGGAACACAATCATTTCGTGTCACAATGCTAGAGAGTAACGAGTATTTTTTCGCTTACATATTATTATTTAATTCCTGAATAATTTAGTATCTATTTAGTCATAAGAGGCTCTTAATAAGAGCTATTTTGAAAGATGTAGTACGAATTTTGTATAATTAGTTCAATCTTATGTCGGCTCATATATTTTCATCAATCATTACTTACTCATATTATTAGAATGCGCTTAAATAACATAACTGTTCGATTTTCAGCATATAATTTGAATTTTAAAACTGATAATTTGCAAGCATGACAAGTAAATAAGTCAAGCAGAACTTTAGTATTTTAAATTTATCTTACACTGGAAGATTCACGCTTTAAAGAAAAGAAAATAATAAATAAAAAAAAATATTTATTTTCCATCAAAAACATGAGTCAATATTGAAATTGGTTTCACCAACTCTCGAGTTATCACTTTCATTATAAATTGATAAATGCTCTGAACTATTACAATCCTTCATGATAATCTTTTCAATAATCCTCGTCTTACATCCCATTCTTGTAGTCTAAAGGATTATTCATTAAAATATGATTTTTACCAAAATATTCCACAACATTGTCACGTGTCTATCGTGGTAATTAACTCCAGGTAATTTCACACTTTCATTGTCAATTAGCCAATCAATCATTCTGTTTTGTATTCCAATGACTATGGCCAATATGACTTCTTGGTTATCAACTTTATGTAACTGTGCAAGTTGAAATGAAAGAAAACGAAGAAAAGAAAGATTATTATTGATTAATCAATACATGAAGAAATGCTTACTTTTAATTCTCTCTCTAAACATTGCCTCAAGTTAATCCTGTTGTTTATATCTTTAGAGGAGATTTATTAACATAAATGTAATTACCAAGCCTTTCAAATATCATTTCAGCATATTCACTTATTATCATGTATCCAATTGTAAGGTGATTGAAGAACCTAAAAATGATACACATGGAGATCTTACTCAGGATAACTAGTAGAGTAGGAAGGCGCGCGAAAGTTTATTCTCGAAAAGACTAAAAGGATTTGTTAACGGGTTATTTACTCATTTTCTTATATTGCCCATATATCGAGACAGAGGTCCTTCCGAAACTCTCGTATCCAAAGTCGTAACCGTCTAGTCTCCTATCTTGTTTGTAATCATTTCCTTTAAAGTCTATAAACGTACTGAGAAGACTTTCCCTCCCTTTGAAGTCATTCTGAAATAATAATTATTATTAATACATGATCAAACTACTTATAAGTAGGTACATACAAAATATTCATCGTTTCCATGAGATGGTTTGAAAATTTCAACCTTTAACGCTTCAATCTATAAAAGCAGAGAAATAATCAATGTTTGTAATTTTTCGTTGGTAAGACTAACGCTTTCTTTTAACTCGAGTCTTTCTTGATCCTGAAGAATGTCTTCTCTCATGATTTTTAAGAAATCCTCTGATGCGATTACAACTCTTTGGTTGATAGAGTTAATCGTCTAAAAGATTATAAGAGAAATGGGATATGATAAGATAGAGAATGTGCTTTCAATTTGGATTTTAGTTCAAATTTTCGATCAAAGATTAAAATTGTGACTTTTTCTCAAACTCGACCTGTTTTTTCTTCTGAAATTTTACTGAAATGACATTCTCAAATATTACGCGTCACTTTTCAAGGATAAAAAATTATTTCTTTCGTCCGATACAATAAAATGTACCTGACTTTCACTTTAAACTCAATTAAATTACTCTTTCTAAAGATTAAAGTGATTTTATTCTAAATTTATCTAAGAACAAAAAAAATTCACATTTTTTAACGCAAATTTAAACAAAAATAATCATAGAACCATTTTACAAGACGTTCTTTATATTCACCGAGTTGAAAAACTATTTAAAAACGCATTCACCATTAAAATATTTCAAGAATTAAATCGATAAAAATCAAGTTAGAAATTAAATGTCAATGTGAATTACAATTTACTGCCTTCTTCCCATGGGAAAATATTGACAGATGAACTCTGAATTTTCACTGTACCCAATGAAAAGATTCATCTTTTTGAAACATATTAAAACTTTTCAAATTACTGAAAATTTTTTAAAATCTGATTCTTTAAACTTACATGATTCAACTTGGAAAAATTGTTATCCATCATTACAGACATCACATCGGCTAACATCGGGCCATTCAGCTTGATAATAACATCGTTGTTAATACTTTGTATTTCATCTAAAGAAATCAAAAACTTCAGTGTTGAAATAAAATTTTTCTATATTTTGTATGTCTTAAAAAATGGAAATAGTAGTGAATTCATTGAAAAATGAAAATTTCTATTTTATGCTGGCAATTGAATTTTTATAATGGGACTTGGTTATTTTTAATATTATTAATTAAATATTAATTCCTTTGCGATGAGTCTAACTCGTAGCCATCTCTAATCCTCAAGTTAAAAATCGATGAGCTAAACTCATAAATCAAAATTACTCTCTAAACGATAATTAGAAATGAGAATATTTTCATGAAGTTTCATGCAGAAATACGTACAATTAACTTGACTAAATTAACGAATATTCGTAGTGAAATTATGAAAGAGCTCATGTGATACTGCTACAGACTTTATTTTGTCAATTTTGTGTTCCCCAACGATCGCTCAATACTTTGGGAATTAGCAAAAATTTGAATTTGGCGCGACACTAAAATGTAGGTGATTTTGAGCTGAGAGTTTTGAATGATATTCTCAGAACTAATCCTCATTCATGTTGTAAAATTGGAGCTGATTGAAATATCTATCTATGATGCAGAATTGAAATAAGATCATTCGCGCCAAGTTCAAATCTTTGCAAATTCTGATAGTAATCTCAGAGAAAACAGGTCAAAGAGAAGAACATCAACCAGTACTCCGCCCTCCGTAGTCAAATTAAGTCTTCAGGTCAAAAGAGAAAACATTTATTATAAGATAGAAATAGAGTTACCTGTTTGCAGGATAGTTGTCTTCAAGGCATAAAACGAAGGGAAGATTAGATCACATAATCTGTGCACCAATGTGAATGAAATTATATCCTCCTTCTCACTAGAATGAGGCAAGAGAAAATTAATTCAGTTTACATTTCTTCTTCTTATTTTTTATTTCACAACTTATTTGCTTGGATATCAGCATATTGAGACGATGGGAAACGTAGCAGAGGAAAAAAACATAACTGGATGAATAACACAGATTTCTAGGGGAAATAAAATTCCCCCTCCTTTCGCGAATTAATTATAATTTTATTTTCAGAATTATTTCAAGAAGAAATCGATATTTAACAGAAGCGTCATTCGTAAGTTAGCCACAAAGTTGAGTTAATTACGACATAACTTTTTCCCTTTAATTTCAGAATATTTCTTTATACGGATTGAAAAAAATACTCACAAGAAAGAAATGACTTAAAACAACCATTACTAAATTTTATGAACCTGTTATATAATACAGTTAATAATTATGTGTAAGTCACAGGTAGGGCGACCAATGCATATTTAAAAGAAAACACGAGATGAAAAGATGATAAATAGGCCTTTTTTATTCGCTCAATATCTTATAAAATGAGCTCTTCTCCCGGAAAACTTATTCCCGTCACTTAAAAATGCCTATAAGAAAATCTTCAAAATTTCTTAGTGTAAGAACCGGTATTTGTTGATGAAAAATGATAGTAATTATCAATTTTTTCAATTGACATATCCAAATTTCAGTTAAAGTTTAATAAATATTTCTGAATCACTTTCGAATCACCAAACCATGAGTGGATGCGTTGCTGATTTTCTTAAGGAAGAGCATTTCAAACATTACACATTTTAAACTCAAATCGATAATATTTAGCAATAAATGCACTTTTTTGCACTTTTCTGGTAAACTTCCCTTTTTCATGCCTCAAATGCTGAGATGCTTTCATGTCAAAATGATTAAGCCCCAATTACGGAGATGTAGAATTCTTTAGCTTGTGTAAACCTCAGTGAGTGTGTTTAAATGGCTTGCCTTTCTACTAAATGACATATTCAGACATATTGACTGTAGCAAGTCGTTTTTATGCTACTGAGAATCTACATTAATATTTTAATTGCAATTAAAAAAGAACTACTCATAAGTAAGCACAGATATATCATTATTAAAGGCACAATCACTCACACAGAGGGCGTCTTTTGTAGGAGATTGGAAAATTCGATGAATCCATCGAGATTTTTAACCTCGTAGATCACATCTCCCTCGAAATTGGTAGGCAAAAATTCAACTGAAAAATCTGTAAAATTTATCTGAAAAAATGCATATTATCAATGGGTTCCAATATTTCACTCTTTGTTCAGTTCAAGCGTGAAAGCTCTCTGATTTTCACAAATTTAATCAGATCTCGCCACGATCTGAAGATAACTTTCTCTCTCTAAGAAGATTCTCGTTTTGATGAATCTTTATTTCAGACAAATTAATTTTAAATACATATCTTTCTTTATGCAGGCTTAGTATGGCCAAGAGTTGTGCTCGGCAAAATCCGTAAGGGAAATTCAAATTCTTGGTCGAAATTTTTTATTTTAGTCAAAAAATGTTCAAAATTTTGTTTCAAAAGAAAACCTGGTTTGGTTCTAAGTTGAACTAAAAAATGTGGGGCTTTTTGAAAATTATTATTTTTTGGATAAACACTTTTATTTTTATTATTTTTGTATTCAGAGACAATCAAGAGCTCCTTTTTTATAAAAATTGGATGAACAAAGTGATTCATCACAGCTCTTTCTAAAAATAAGCGTTATTCTACTTATGAGTAGTGCTTACCCAAAGGATTATTGAGGTTATTTGAAGACATTTTTTTATCGAATTCGTATTCAGCATCCTCTATATTTCTCGAAACTGTATCATTTGGACAGACTTTTCTCAAAAGGCAGTGGCCTAATATACACAATAACTCTGGAAATGCTAGGTTACCCGTGTTTATCAAGTTACCGAAAGGTCCTCCTCTTCAGCTTTTAAAGTTGGTGAACTTACAAAAGAAAAATGTGAACTGATTTCGTCCACGGAGAGGACAGTTCTCTCATCTTTTGCCTCAGCACATAGGGTCTAGAGAAAGATAACATTTTAAATAAAGACTTTTCAAAAATGCTTGCCATTGGCCGGTTTGACAAATCTGAGGAAAGTCTTTCGGCACTTTTAAACTTGCCAGACTCGTAAACTTGCTTTAGGTGTAAAGTGCTTTGATTATGAAAACGTATGAGGAATGAAAAAGGGTGAGAGGTTCTCACTGAGAGCCGGTAGACCCTCTGCTCCACCAAGAAAAATTGATTTCTACCCTCTTTTGAATTTATTAAAATTTAAAAAAAAATTCAATGAATTTGTGAAATTTGTTCATCCTTTTGCATTGTAAAATTGCATTATTTTATAGAAATGAACTTTTTGCAAAGTTATTCAATACAGAATTGTGATCGCTGATTAAAGTTGACTTACCTCATGATAATTTCGATAAAACTTGATTAAATCGTCAATTTGATAATTGTCCATCGTGCTGTCAGTCTTTTGATGGACGCTATATTTATCTGGTGCCCGAATGAGTTGAAAGATGTTGACAAGATAATTCCTCAACATATCCTGATCTCCAACTATGATTTGCCTCATGATTTTATCATCTAGACTCATTGAATACTGATCGTAATTGATTGGATCAAGCTGGCATGGGGTATAGAATTACACAGATTAAAAAGCAATTTAAGAAAGTTTTGGATGAAATTTAAGTCGAAAAAAGAGAAATATGAGAATATGCTCAAATCATGCATTGGCCCGTCAGATTCTACAATTTACGATATGCTGTAGAGGAATCCTTTACATTGTACAACTCTCATGCTAGCCCCTCATCTATAGTCGATGAATTTGATAACTTTTCTACACTACTTTTCTGTACTATGTTTCTAAGAATCATCCACAGAATATAAAAAACTATTACAGATAATAAACATCCGTGAGGGAAACACTAAAAACTAAATACGTGGAATTCTCTAAGAAGGTTTCTTTTTTCTTTCAAAATTAATGCTTACGCAGTTGTGATTGTAAGACAGGAATTCATGAATTTACTACCATTGAATTTTCTTTTAAAATGAATAGCCAATATTATCTTGTATTGTACATTTTTCTACTTTTTTCTACACTTAATTAATTTCCTGGTGTTTGAATGCTAAAAATGATCGCATTCTTAGCCATATGATGAACAGTCAAGTTTATAGAAGAAAAGTGTTATTTAGTAATTTGGAAAGCTTTAGTCATAACGGTGTTTCATTCTGGGTCAACAACTTATTGAGAAATCACATTGAATTCGGTTGAAGGATGAAACGCATATGTCTGGTTAATGATGAAATTTACTTTATCTTGAAATATGGACAAAAATCACCTGTCCTGGCTACTTAGTAGTAGGTAAAATTCCTACTTGGAAAAGAATTCAGTTTAATTCAACAAAAAAAAGACTTTTAAGGGATATAAATTACACCAAAGACTTGAGCATTCTATTTTCTCAACTTTCTTTAAAAAATCGTGTTTAAGCTGAAATTTGAGTAGCATCAGGAAAAACAAGAACCGCGCAACTCAAATTTCAACCAAGACATTTATTTTTTGAATTTGGCTATATGGCCTAATTTCATTGACAATCCAATTTTTTTATTCAACAATATCATATTGACGATTGAGTCATCAAAATAAAGAATGTCTCGACAAGGGTCGACTTTGTAAATCTCTTTATTGCATAAAAATATTATTTTCTTATCTCATCACTCCGACTCGTCTGTACACCACATGAGGTCAATATTTGATTTAATAAATGCAATCTTCCCAATATCATACTCCCCGCGGAACCTACGCAGGGTGTCCTCTCCAATGCCGATATGCTGGCTGAAGGAGGCCGTCGCCGGCATGCCTAGTAGCTGACACGAGATCTTGGACATGATCGGATATGTGGTGCGGTTCTCACGCCAAAAGCTCAGCGCGTCAATCTCCTTTGAAGCCGGCTCCTTGCGCAAGTAAAAGTCGATTTCATTATCCAGGGAAGGCTTCGCATCTTGCATTGGATTCGACAGGCGTACCTTCATCCGCTTACATTCCCTTTCGAATTCGTCTCCACTAAAGTTCTCCTCCAATTCATTTTCGTGATCGATTTGATAGGTCTTCTGAAACTCTTCCATCTGCTGGGATTTGAGGTAGTCAAGGACCCTCTCTCGTTGATCCGCCTCTAGAAGTCGGTCTTTATACGCGGGATTCAGAAAAGCACAACTGGTGTATAGGGTCAAGAGACTGGGATCTTTGAAGAACTTCTTCTCTAGGTACTGAATCAATTCTGTGAAAAAGTTCTGATAACCAGCCTTCAATTCGACAAGGGACTTTTCCCTCAACTTTTCAATTACGTTAACTAACAACTGGACCTTGGGATAAACATGGTCAATCGTTGAGATGTTGTATGAAGATAGGGACTTGGAAATATTCTTAAAGGCAGTTAGGGCCGGAATCGCTATCCGTAGGAACTTGAAGTCATCTTCCGGCAGAGAGTATGAGCTGAATTTTGGTGAGTTGGCCAAATCCAAAATCGGTGTCTCCATCATGATCAATGAGCGAATTGTTGTCTCATTGAACTCATCGTCAGTGAAATCAATCTTTGCTAACGGAATGTACTTCAAATTCATTTGTATACACAAGTGCTTCAGAAGGTTCTCCAACTTTGGTGATACAGAAATCTTTCGGGCTAGTTTACTTATCCTAGCAAAGGTAGCTTCCACATCTACGGTCTTCTCGATGGCCTTTAGGAGGGACTTTTTCAAATTCGATGCTGCACAAGTAACCGACCCATCAGATGTGCTTTTGACATATTGCGATAAATTGCAAGCCTTTGCAATGTTTGGAGTGTTGTTTAGAACAGCAGTTAGGTTTTTAATCTTTTCCAGATTCGGGATCTTCAGCACGGCCTCGTCGATTGAATTTACCAGCTCTGGGGTCTCCAAGGTGTCATTGAACTTGGTCACTTCGTACACTAGGTTGTTGAGTTCGCAGAATTCCACATCAACGTAGTGAATGCTCTTGGTCAGGTACAGTTCGTTGTCGTAGCTAGTCCAGGCGTTGAAGGAAATAGAGACATTTTGGCCCTCTTTAATGGTATTTGTCATTTTGTCACGCTGAAAATGTAAGAAAATTAATCATCATTGATTTATAAATGTATCTCTGAATTTTGTCAATAAACAGAGATATTTTGGCGTAATTTGAAATTCCGACAAAAAATCTCCGCTTCTATATAATAATTTTATAATTCTATAAGAAATTTTTCGGTCGTAAATATACAAAAACACTATTCGTGTTGAGATTAAATCTTTGTAACTGAAAAATTACTGCTGTTTTATTGATTTGGACAGAGATGTCAATCAGAAATTCAAATATGAATCACAATAAACAAATCTCCATTTCCTGCTAAGTTAAAGTGAGACAACTTCTAGATTGATGCCCAAATTTTTTCCCTACATAACATAAACGAGACCCCCATCTTAGTTGAACCCATTTGGTAATTTCACAGTGAGAAGATATTTTTATGGTTTTTGTATTACTTTTAAGTAGTCTGAATGTTGAAAAATTTAGATACAGTATTGTTACAATATTTGGAGGTTTTTAAAAAAATAATTTATTTTTGCAAAATCAATGAAAATTATATTTTTCTCCGATTTAATTACAAAACTCTATTAGATTTAAATAAAGAAAACTCCAGAACAATAAAAATAATTTTGGATTTGTTTTACTACGCTAAATGATATAATATCACTATTATTAAATAAACTTTAATGATGACTAAATTAAAATTATTACTCACCACTGCCAGTTCACAGCCTTTGTACGCTTCTTCTAATTTTTCTAGAGAATAATATTCTGATCCTTTGACCTCATAGGTGGGATTGAGGAGGTTAACCAATTGTCTAAATGCTTCCCCTTCCACAAAATTGAATTCCAAATCATGCTCGATCATGAGTTTCAAGACGAGACTGTCGAATTTAATCTTATTTCGCATAGTCATGTTTGGCATCTTCAATTCCACAGCCTTATATTCGTGATATTTGGACTGGTAGGTCCTCTCGAGGAACTCTGCATGCTTATCTGGATGCCAATTGCGTAGGTGGTTAATGAGGCCCGATGTGGAACCCCTCTTGATGGAAAAGTCTTTACAACTCTCTATGGGACAAATGGCGCAGACCGCTCTGTCTTTGGAGAGCTTCACAAAGTATTCCCACACTTTACTGCTACTGCTAGAGCTCATGCTGCAAAGTCTACCAAACACGACAGACTTCTTTTGCAAAAAAATGAAAAATCTACTTTACAAAACAGAATCGATAGTCTCTCTCGTGACTCAATACTGCAAATAGCATATCAAACACAGAGAGTCTATGTGGAGACTAGCATAGACGATCTATTTTGTGTGTTAATATCATCATGTAGTGTATTTGCCTTCTCGTTTTACGGATTGCTTTGCAAAAACTATTCGTTTGTATGCATGTCGTAGTGCGTGTGTACATTAGTGTATTATTTATTTCAAATACATATTTATTCAGTGAGTGCGTATGTGCGTGATTTGTGTTGAATGAAATTATTTTTATAGAACAGAGAGAAAACTGACACACACATACACACAGTCGAGAGAAGAGACTTGGATGGTGGTGAAGACATACAGCTTATCTTCTAGGAAAGAAGTGCTTTTTTACATGAATCATTTTCTAAACTATCTAAAGTTTACACGGTTGTGTACTACACACAGTGTGTGTACTCGTGACGATCTTGTGCATACTTTTCTTCTCCATCTGAAATTATCACAGAGAGCCAAGACGAATACTCCTGAATGAAGTTTCATTTTGCAAAATTATCGATTTTTTGAATATTCAACTTCAAGGTTGAACATTGTTTCTCGAAATGAAATCGAGATACAGGTAAAAGTGAAGAAAGATGGTTGAGGTCCAATTAAACCGGCATTCGTAAAAATCGTGATATTATACTATTTCCTTCGTGTTTGTAATGACTAGGGCTACCAAAGATATGCATTCCTTTCTGCAAAATATGCACGGTAATCTTATAAATATGCAGAGATTCCGTTAAAAAATGTAAAAATTCGTAAAATATGCAAATCGGGACAAATTTCTGTCTAAAATATGCATTTGGTAATGACGCATGGGGTCTGGCGTTGTCTTGATGGAACAGAATTCCCTTCCGATTGTAGATTCTTGGCCTCAACTCTCGAATTTTTTGATCGACTTTTTCAACTTGACTACAATAGACTTTTAAGTTTATAGTTTCCCCACCTCTCATCAGCTCGTAGTGGATGACTTTGAAATGCACCAAAAGAGCATGCAAGATCAGTTGACAATTCACAAAGAGTTCTTCTTCGATTTTCGGAAATCTTCATGATCAATTCTTCATCAATAGCCAGTCGAGGTCTCCCAATCTTTTTCACATTTTCGAGGCTGAAATCTGCGCTTCGGAACATTGAAAACAGAAACATCGCTGTGTCGTACGGACATTCACAGCCTCGTTACCAAAGAAATTGCATATTTCTTTAGTTGATCGAGTGGCGTTATTATTTTTTTGAACAAAAATAACATTATCTGCCAAAAATTTTCATTAAAGTATTCAAGTATTATATCGTGGGAAAATGATTAAATTAGTTGAAAAATGTTCCATGAGAAAATATCTCACGAAAAAGGGGTAAAAAAGCACTCGAAATTAGTTTGTTTTAAATACGACATCACTTTCCGATCGACCTAGTTAGTTACAAACCCTCCATCCCCATTATAATCCCTCAGGTGAACCCGAAGAGAGTTATACTCGGTTATGAAACACAATTCAAAGAAAAATTGAGAATAAATTGAATTTAAATTCGCATTGATCGTTGGGGAACATGAAATTAAGATTTTATCAGATGAGCTCATAATTTCACCATGTTAGAAATATCATTTTATTATGATTCTACTGTGCTGTCCAACTTGTTTCGGAAACTTGAAATATTTTGCATAAAATTTAATCTATTTAAATTCTATATTTTCACGGAATTTTAAATTAAGTAAGAATCTGGTCGCCTTCATAAGAATACTGATTCATGAGAACACATAAAAAATGCAATTATGTAATAGCTGGAAAAATCAATCAGTTAATGATCCTTGATTCCGCTCAAGGATATATAGAGTGAGTGTCGATATTATTGATATGGATCAGTTAAAGAAATTAAATACTTTTTGTCATACATCGTTTCTCCCGATAAGAACATAATTTATAAAATTAGTTTTTTGGTGTATTTCCTTAACATTTAAACGGGGTGTCTTTTGAATTGAAAAATCAACGATGTAAAAGAAATTATTATGAAAAAATGATCAACTCTGAGGGATCAACGGATTCCCTTCTACTTGATTTCTACAACAAAGAAATCTTAGACGAAGCGACTCATTTAAAACCTTAAATTCAATAATCTAGGGGCTTACACGCAATTATTTCTCTTTGAATGAAATAAAGGTTTATTTATTGAGAAGTGTTCAATGAGCACGCTTCATTGCGGTGACGTTGTTTGTTGTAACCGGCTATTCTACGTTGAGGGACTGAAAATTCACTCAATATTTGACATTCGATAATCACTGTGTGCATTAAGAAGAGATTCAAATTAAGGTGTAAAAAAACCTTGAATGAATTTTAAAAAATAGTAGTATTTTGAAAATAAATTTGTTTTAATCTACTGCTATGTAAAAAATTACTTTTTGAATTGCGATTTTCTTAAACTGAATATGAAAATTTTCTTTTTACACACGAATGAGAACACAAATCGCTTGAGATAATTTTCTAAGCTAAAAATTATAACAATGATTCTGGATTTAGCACGTTTTTCAGAATAATATACTTTTAATATTTCCTCAGTGTCAAGTGGAAAAGTAGAGAATTCCCGTTGTTTCATAGGGCACTCATTTTATAAAGTAACCTTAGTTACATAGTCTCATTAATTGGATTACTTGATCCTGAAATAGTTAAAAAGGGAGAATAAATTCTACCAACTCTTCACTGGGACAATCAAGTGCCTCTTTCTCATATGAAAAGGAAAATTTTTTTATATTGGAATATTATTATCAAAAAGTTTTTATAATGAATTTGTCACGAAATTTTTGGTTCTCTTAAAATTCGATCTTATAAATAGTCTGTAGGACACTGCTTTTTGATTTTACCTCTTTTAGATCGCGCACAATCGTAATCTAGTCATGATTTCAGGAGGAACTGTGTATTAAATATTCTAGGTTTTGGATACGGGCCAAAATAATTTGTATATGAAAATCGTATTCAAATTAATTAGAACTTGCGCCAAAACTTAAACCGGGATTTGGTTAAAAATTAGCCAGAATTTCCAAATCTAAACGGAGAACATTTTTCAAACAATCTGATTATCTTTAGGAGCGGAATAATTTGCTTGAACAGAATATATCTTTATTTCCATTCAGTAGCCTTTAAGGAGCGAGAAAATCGATGGCGGCCGTTTGAATTTTATTTGTACATGGATTTTTAACACATCAGAGTTTCGACCATAGTAGATAGATTTAAAGCGCACGAAAGATGGAAATAGCATCAGAATTAGTTCTTCCTCATATAATTGAGCAATTTAAAGCGATTCCTCTTGATCTCATTTCAAAGACCAGTGTCCTAGTGTGTATAAGAGGATTACGTTTTTATGGTCTTTGATACTTTATTGGGAAAAAGGGCTTATTTGCTATTTTAGACTAAATTCAGGAGAGGAAAAAAGAGACTATTATTCAATTAAACGAGTCCGGTCAAATGAAGCAGAAAATGCAATAAGCATTTTTAGAATAGATCTGATCAAAAAATCTACTCTCCTGAAAATTCTCTTCGTTTGAGAATCTAATATTCCCGAATTCTACACATAAATATATTTCATGTAATTATTACTTTTTCTTTGAATTGAGTTTCATAGCCGAGTCTAACTCTCTTCGTGGGATAACAAAAATCCAGGCTGAAAGTTAAAAAGGGGCATCTTGCATTTTGGTGTACTTTCGAAATAGGAAATCATAAAAGATAATTTCCGGTCCTCTACTTATTGAATAATCATGACAAAAAACGTATTTCCTCTCTTCAATGGTCATTCCCAAGTACGTGAATGGAATTAATCATAAATATTTGGAGAACCAGAGAATGCTTTTTTACGTCAATAATACTTAGCACTAAGTGGCTTGTACATATTAGAGATCCCATGTTATCAATTCATATTTTAAAAGAAGCGGGGTCATTAGGTCATCGTAACTCACATTTATAACGGCATGTGTTTCATTTAGGTGGGTCAACTTTTGACTGAAGAATAAATCAATGTTGTGCCTTCTTTTGAGATGGTGGATGACTTGAGCTGAAAAGATGTTAAACTATAAGAGGGAGAGGTGAGTATTTGATGATCGAGTGATCTCAAATCTGATCATATATTACCTGGTGAGTATTACCAAGAAAAGTGATCAAGGAAAAACCAAATCCGCGCAATTCAATAAATAGGAGCTCTCATTCACAGAGACGATTTTCTATATGGAAATAATAATTTCACACTCTTGGGTAACTCTGATACTGCATCCTTAAATACACCATAATTAGGAAAGGTAACGTCTTATTCCCTTATTTATAATAATTATTCAGCTTGCAACATTGAAGAGGAAATCATTTTTGTGGAAAAATGTTTATTTGAGGATTTTTCATATCAGATAATATTACACAATTAAAATATCTCTGCATAATGTAATTTATTACGGAAATACACACTCATTATGTAATAATATGTATATTTATATTAGATATCACATAACTGCGCATTTTATAACTCAAGTCCCTTGGCAATAAGTCACTTATTGAAAATGATTCACGCTTGAGGAGGAGAGACCTTAGAGATGGATGTAATCTTTTTCCAATTAAAAGTTGTAAATCATTTTCAGTCTACTCAAGAGTAGTCAACACATTGAGGATTTTTATCATTGGCCTACTCTGCTTTTGTGAGATGTGCAAAATGAATGTCGCACAATAGTTGTTACACCGGATTAGTGCTAGGCCCGATTAGTCAAGGAAAGTCCCCCAGTCTAATTCCAAACTTTTGAAACCCTAAGAACAAGTCTTCTTTAAATATGCGCCGTCTAGGGTTTTCAGTTAAGATTATTCTGTTTAGATTGAAATTGTAGAAAAACATGATCGGGATGAAAACTAGATCTTATACACAGAATCAAGAGATGATACTCTACATGGGAATTCCAAAATATATCACTTGTTCAAGGAATTCCATGGCTTCGGGTAACTTCAGTGCAGAATAATTATCTTGTTAATGTTAAAACCATGCAAATTTTATAAAAATATTATTAGAAAACTTGTATATTTCTTTCTGTAATCATTCAACGTTGACAATAACTCTCATTGGCATCATTGGTCAAAAGAATCTCATATGGTCCATAATGAGTGTGTAGAGTCAATTGAAGTCTTAACTCAGCTTACAAACATAACTTTCAGTATGGAGATGAGATTCGTGCAACAAAGACACCACTTTTCGACCTTAAATTTATAAAAATTGCTTTATTTAGAAAATAGAAATTGGATTTATAGATTACAAAATGTCCCAATCGGAGTTTGCAGTTTAGTTTAAAGCTTGCACAAAGCTTAAAATCGTATTCATTGTATCGCATAAGCCCCTCATTCATAGACATATCAAAGACCAAAATAGATAGATCAGATTTTGAGAAAAACCATAATTGGTAGGGAATTGAATTCTTCTTCTTAACAAGATGATGTAGGTTTTGTGGGAAAATCAGACGAATTCAATTGTTTTTGTAAGAATTATTTGTTACAAAATTTAGAGATAGAATAAGCCAATCTGATTGGTTCAACTTCAAGGTCAATAAAAATATTTCTTATCGGCTATTTAGGCTACAAGCTATAAAATTCAGTTTAGCCCCTATCATGACCGCGGCCAAAGTAGGTAGAATGCAAATAGACTATTCGTGATCTACTAATCTACCATAAGAAGGATCCAATTAAAATTTTGGTCATCCGAGAGAAAATGTTCCTTAAAGTAAGTTCATCCATAATTAATTAATCAATTGTGAATTCTAACACGAGACTAGAAGGAAACGGAAAGTTAGGCAAAGGGAAATATTTTTCTGGAAACAAGGAGAAAAATTAAATTATTCACAACGAAAATATATCCGTCCTATCCTATAGGGTCACACTAAAACGGCACTCAATGAAGAGATGAGTGGGGTAGAGAATATGAAATTTCTCGAAAAATTATTTTCACCCAAAAGATAATTTTGTTTCTTCTATCAAGAAAAGCATATTTTAGCATATTTATCTAAGAATAGCATGAGAATAACGAGTTAGACGAAGCATTTCAGGGGTTTATCATTAGCAGGAAGGTTTAGCCAATTTTTATTTTTGAAATAACAGAAAAACTGTTAACAGTTAGAGTGAGATAGATTTTTGGCTTGAGTCGCACTTTTATTCAAAATAAACGAGTTTTTACAATTTCATTCAAATTCATGTGTCACGATTGAGTTTGTAATTTATGCATAGCAGATGAAAGAATAAAGCATATTTCTGGCCAAAGAAGTTATACATTTTCAGAATCAAGAATATTTTCCGGATGCTCTATTCAAAACCATAAATTCTCTATAGAAAACGACTTTTTTCATTTAATTCGTTTTAGATCATCAACCGTTCCTTAGATATTCGTTTAGAAAAACGCTTTTCTAGGAAATATGAAATTCCTGTCTACTCCTTCATGATTGGTCTATTTCTAAGCCCATTTTGTTGATGGTTTACTGCAAAAATTGTATCGTAAATGTCTCAATTGAATCATTTTTCTAATTACGTCAGCATGACTTTGGAAAGAATTCATAAATTTTATGTATATATTTCTTCAAATTTTGAAATTTTGTTCTCAATGGTCGTAAAATTGTGAATTCTTCAAAGTTGAGAAAATAGATAAATTGATAGTTTGAAAAAAAAATACTTCGTATGTCTAGGGATTGCACATGGTTGACTTGTTTGCAGAGTTGGGGTCTAAGTCTCATGATGAAGAACTCCAAAATATTTTGAGCCTTAGTTTTTCTTAGTGGTCAAAGGTTCTAGCTTCCATTCAAGTGTTTTACCCTTGAAAATATGCCTTTGGTTTCATCGCAATTTTCTGATAGACTCGAAAGAGATGAAAAATCCGATTGTGAGGATAGGTTTGCAATTATATCATCAGAACTTTCATCATCAAGTGTCATTCTATTGTTTTTTCTCCAATCAAATACGTACCGAATACATCTGCATTCGGTACGTATTGCAAGCCACCGTTTGTGCCTTTCATATATATACTCAGAATTTCTATTTGAAAACTGAAAAGGACGATTTTCGTCCTCTGGTTTTGTGAGAGTTAAGAACATTTTACATCAAAGTGGATAGATGAAAGTTGTTTACTCAGTATGAGGTAGTCGCAGACCGATTTTTCTTGATCATTCTGCATAGTTTCAAGTCAGCCCACTTCTTATGTGACAGGAAATCGACTCATTTCTTAATGAAAACAAGCCTCTACATTCTGATCGTAGGAATATTTACAAAATAATTAATTGGACATTGAACTATTGATGTATAGAATTATGTATCTGTCAATCGATGAACTAATGGGAGAATCCCCACTCTTTGATATCCTTTTTGTGTATAAGCATTTGTAATGTATATTTGATTCTGCAATAGAGATTCATACAAATATCCACATTGATCTCATCTTCAATGAGAGATCAAGAGATATTTAGAAGGAAAAGATCTCATTTCTACTGACTAGGAATACCAAAATAGGGGTTTTAAAATTGAAGAAAGGCAAAAGGTTATCTTGAATGAAGACGTTTAATTTTATTGAGTGATCCACACTACTCCTTCAGTCCCTTTTTTCTAGGGACTTTACATTTTAGTTGGACTTTTCTATTTTCTTAAAATACATGTTTTTCTCAAACCCTTTATCTAGAATATATATTTTTTAATTATATCAAAACTAATTTTTACCTAAAATAGTCTAAATCTTGGCTCAATCATAGTCCCCCTGTGATATGTGGAAGATAAATAAATTATTTTTCCTAGAAAAATAAATTTCTCCACCTTAAAATATTGATCTTCAAAAATGGCGGAGCCAAAGAAAAACTTGCCACTCAATTGGCTAATGAATTTTTAAAAAATGGAAATTTTGTTTAAAAAGTCTATCTTTTAAATTGATAATATTTATTTCGTTAATTGCCATTGATCCGTAATTGGATATACACTTTTATTTTAATGAATTAAAACATTTAGAAAAAGTAATTGAAAAAAAGAATCCTTTCATTCAATAGATACTTTGCTTATCTGTGTCTACTAAAAGAGCCTTTGATCTTGGAGAGGACCTTCCGGTCGCAGACCTCTGCCTCTCGTGCTCTCTTCCTGTTTAACTAGTGCTTGTGAGAAAATTAAAGTATTTTTTCTACTCTCCCATTTTATATAATTTCCCACGATAAAAACAAAGGTGAGTGTTTGAAAAAAACGTTTTGAATGTCTACCCCCTCAAAGAGTGACTCAACTTGAATTCCCAAGAAAAATGGGAATTACATTTTGATCCTTAATAAGCAAATTTTAAATTAACTAACTTTAAAAAAAACCTAATATTCATCATTATAAACACGTGGGGGTATAAAGATGATTGATCTCTTTTTGTCAAAATTATTTATATTATATGAAGGAGAAAAGTATAAGAGAGAATCTCAATTTAGAGCCTAGAAGAATTTGAATTTAAATATGCTAATGAGCAGATGTAGTCATAAGAAATATCGAGAAGCAATATTAATTATTCAGAGAAAGCATAATTTTAAATCAATAAGAGCTGCTACCTTAAGGAGACCGTAATCAATATCGACGCTATCGTAACTAGGCTGACTGACTCACTTAATGAATTCCTTGAAAGATCAATTTTCTCCAAAAGACTCCTGAAATAATCGATCTCTGATTGCAAGGGCTTGCTGTCGCCAACTTTGTAGTGCTGACGTATTTTGTGATACAACACTCTGACCTGATTATACTTAAGAAGGCCGACTTGGTCCAAGGGAAAAATCTGATCATGATGGAAAGAAGTGATCAACTCGTTGATCTGGTTAACATAACTAGCCTCTAGATTCCTCGTGTACTTTCCCCTGTCCAAATGACAATTGTCCTTCGTGAGGTCGATTATTGAGATTGCAACCCGAAGGCAATTTGGACTGACGCAAAACAACCGCTCCGGTGGTCGAGAGAGATGGCCCTCGGCCGACAGGTTGTACTGGGCCCCCTTTGAGAGATAAATGAAGAACGTTATAAAGATTATAATGAACAATATCGCCAGTAATATTGTCAGGGTTAAAAGGAGTTTCTCCCGAATGAAAAAATTCATTTGTCTCTTTAGAGTTGAGACCCTAGTTCGATCATGTGGACATTTTTCACTATTTGCAGTTTTGATATCGACTCTAGTCTCATTCATGATGGTCTGATTGAGAGATAGGAAGCTTGGACCGCAGTACTCTGTGATCATGTTAGTCAATATTTGATATTAATTGATACTTGTATAATAAATAATATATTTTCATTATATTAAAAGTGAGATTTCTCTTCTATCCTACTCATAGCCAATCAAATGTGTCTTTTGCATAGGATAGATGATCCCTTTAGTGTATTTCTTTCACAATTGATATATCCACCATATATGTAGAGAGATTTGAGAAAATTGAAAAATAATTTCTTTTTCAGAATAAACCATCTTATTTTTGTTCGACCCTCTATAAGTTTGAAATTACATTTGCTAGATAGAAATTAATTACACAGTTAAAAAGATTAAATCTCAATGTGTGCTCATTTTCCAAATGTACAGCTCAAGAATCTTGAAAAAAATAATTCTATTTGATTTATTATGGAGATCAATCATTCTCATAAGTAGGCTCTGAACAGCTTTCTCGACCTAGAAGTTAAATTAAAGTTTCTGAAATATAATAAGATACTCAGATAAATGTATTTCAGCACATTTAGTTGTCAAAAAAGGCATTCATGTGTCATTAACAGATAATTCATTGCCAACAACATATGTCCAAAACGTGTCCAAGAAGATCAGTTATTTGAGAAAATTATTAAAGATTTTGTTGACACAAGGAAAAATGCTCAGCCTCTTCAAATCAATTATAAAAAAATTAAATTTTGGGTACAGGAATGATATATGAGGATTTATCTGTGATCTGAGTATCATGGCTATTTCTTTCAAACTTGTTTCTGTATTTATCGAGGATACTTGAACATTGTGTTATATTTCATCGTCAATTTTGGCAAGGAAGTGGTATTCATATTTACATTATCTTAAAGACTCTAGAGCAATGCATGAATTGTAGGAGTGCAACGAGTATCTTTTCGAAAGAAGTGAGGTAGGCATTATTACATCAAAAGAAAATAAACTATCAAAGTGATAGAGAACATAAGTTTTATAGAGATCAATTGCCGAGTGAGGGCGGTCTGTGAATCGATAATCGAAAGAAATATGTATAATTAAGAGATGGGCCGAAATTGGGAAAATGTATTGCAAATCCTTTCTTTAGGGATTGGGGTTATTTGAACATTTAGCCACTGTAAGGGAATTTGGTTAGTGTGATTAAGAAAGTTAATATAATCTGCCAGTTTTTTATGACGAATGTCAATTTGAACCATACAAAAGGACTCATCGTATGTCTTCTGACCTCTTCCTTGATTTGAATCAAGAAAAATACCCATTCGTACATACTCATGTCTGTGCTAGCTTTCACCAACCTCCCACTTTCAAATTAAACATGGCTTTAGTCTTCAAATAAGAAATGCTTTAAATCATTGCTTTACGTAGGAGAGTCAGAAAAATGGAATTTAAAAAAAATGAACAAGAAAAATCTTAATTTGAATAATTTAAAAAATTGTTCTTGCTTTAACGAATGGTCAAATTGGATAGGCGTAATTTAAATTTTATCCTGAAGCATTAAGAGGGAACGAAAAAAATTTTCCGCACTTTATTTTAGGGGTACAAGAAGTATTTAAAGAGTATCCAATTGTCGGTACGAAGGTAACTCAAATCTATTATTTCATGTGATTATCAAAGGCTTATAAATTTTTGTTTAGAAAAGAGTTTACTCATTCTTATTGAGAAAATGGATTGTGAAAAGTGACGCGTATGCCTAATCTGGGTGCAACAGGTGAATTCTGGTTATAGAAAATGAGGGACGTGGTAAAACAACGACCCTTGGCGGGACATTCTTCTTCGAATATTACAAAAGACAACTGATTTCGAAGATATCCTTAAATACAGATGATTATTTATAAACCACTACATCTTATAATTTTTAAGGACAAGAATGAATCCAAATTAAAGTTACTAGTTTTATTTTAATACTTCAAAGTTCTGGGTATACGGCTTATGGGATCTTTATCCGTGAATCAAAACCTTATTTTAAAATCCTCAAATTTCTACCAATAAAGCACTTTTTTTGTCTGAAATTTGCTCATCAAAGAATACTCGGATATTTGAGAGTGCTGCTAGGTCCAAAATATTCCAGAAGACTGCTTTTGGTCAACTACGTGTCCCTCTCCTGCACGAATAGGCTCGTGACTTTCTGCAGGTTCCAACAAGGGATGTGTTTTTGTCTGCAAGCTATTTTGATAGTTCCATTATCTCTAGTCCCAACCTAAAATCATTGGTTGAAAATTTCTTCTTAATTCAGCATATAATCCAAGCCGCATTGGTGGTCCGATGAGAAAATAAAAACTAATCGCTTTTCCAAAATACACGAAAATCGTGTTTCAAATTGTTTGCGTAACATTTAAATGCCCTAAAGATTCTACGTGAAAAAGCGTAGGATGAAAATTATGTATTATAGATGAAGCATAAATGCTGAAGCAAAAATGTCTACTTTTTATATAAATGGACTTCAATAGTCGTTAATTATTTATCATGCTTTCGACAAAGTTCCATGTACTGGTTGAGTTCTATGCTTCTGCTGATTCATGTGGGACAAAACCGAAGATGGTGAATACGGTTTTTTAACTGGAAATGAAGGTTCAAAGTAGACCTGTTCACAACTTGCTCTATACTTTTATGGTTGTTTAATATTGAAAAATAAATTTGATGCGGAATTATATTTTTGCATTATTCTGTTTTAGGGTTGAAAAATGACTTTAAGGAAATTAAAAAGTTTATAGAAAAAAAGAAACCTCTTTTGTGATTGAGATTTGAGTCTTATTATCATAACTAAGAATAACGAATCATTACAAGGAACCAAAAAGGTTTATTTATGAGAGTCATTGAAACACAATATGGTTAATAACCATAGGTTATCATGGGCCCGTAAAAACTAAACAAACATTAACGCTGAGACCTCTTTAAGAATAGTAAAATTGGGGGGGGGGGAACAGAAATTAGGAAAGATTCAGAAGAGAGTTGATTATCGATTTAACAAAACATGATCAATGAATTTTCATCAGGATATAATTGAAATAGATTTTGATAGAATGAATTTCTATATTTAACCTCGGGAAAAATAGGTTGTACAATAGGGTAGTTTCTTTGCACATCATTAAAGATGGAAATGAGGAACTCCCAATCGACGGTATAATAATAGTTGTAACAATGGGGTTTTTTGGACAAGACGTTTCGGGACTGGTTGGATCATTCCCTTCTTCAGTTGTCTTTAAAAGTTGAAAAGTCAAAAGAGCAGC
>JJOG01004177.1:0-13834 GCA_000715275.1 Gyrodactylus salaris
AATATATTGAGATTCATCCTTAAAACGATTACCATGTTATTAAGAGTAAACGTTAACACATGTCTATAATTTATATATAAACACATTTCGTATAAATATATCCTATTCTCAAATCAAAAAAAATTACAGACTTTAATCATAATAAACTTGGTGTTGATCTAGTCTAAGAGAGGAAATTTATCATGATTCAACTCAGCTTAAAAATATCATCACCGAAAGTATGAGTTTTCTTAGATTAAAACATTTCAATTTCTTTAAACCAGTAAACCAAAAAAAGATCTTCAAATTTAGACAATGACACTTGAAGAATTTATTGAAAAGGTCAAGAATTGACAGGAAATACCTCGTTATATAAAGTATGTCTAACAAGAAAATAGATATCGGCTCGTATTTTGAGATTTATTACGCTAATCTTCATGGAAGAAATTTCGTGACGATAAATTTTCATAAAAATCCTAACCTAGAAATTATACAAAACTTGATTCGGTGAATTCATCCCAAAAAAAGAGTGCTTAGGATCCAAGATTTGATTTATCTATTGTTTATAAATTCAGGAAAGCAAAACTTGAGATGGCGAGCTACAAAATATTAGGTGTCTGGAGGACTAGAACGCATTTCAACCGTTTGTCTGAAAATTTAATTTTGTGATAAACAATGAAGATTCTCAAGGAGTGTACTCAGAAAATAGAAGAAAATGCTACTCACCTCGAAAGAGTGAATCTTCAGGAAGGGCAAATCGACGAATTGTTTGGCTCTTTTGGGGAGGTGATCGACAACGATTCTGTGTAGCTCACTTGGTCGGCTCTACTAAGTTAGAATAATAAAAAGCCATCGTTTGGCATTAGGTTAGCAAATAAGAAGTAAATGAATCCCAAACTTTGCAATGATTGGCTTGTCAAGTGTGTGAGAAAAAATAATTTCAAGTGGAGCAAAAAGAAATTCAAAAGGGGTCTCGATTGAATTATCTAAATGCGTAATAAGTTTGTGAAAGTGGTATTTATGAGTATTTAATTGCATACTATTTGGTCAATTTCAAAAATTCAACAATTTGCACGTAATCAAGTTTGGAAATAAGTAACAAGGCTTCATAGAGGTGATTCATAAACCATACCTCTCAACATGGATTCTTAATATACATTAAATAATTTGCCTTGATATGTAAAGATAACATCTTCAATCTGCAAAGGAGGATGTAATTAGAATAAATAATTTCATTGTTGCTAACAGGTTCCCAACATGATTCATTTAACAGACTAGTTCATCATCTCACTTCAACAATGCGTTGTGTAACTTGTAATTACTTCAACGGTTCCTTTCACCGAGAGAAATTAGATGAATTTTATGCAGACTAATTTGACACTAATCTCTCATGGTTGGACTATTTTACATAATACACTCTCATGTCTGTTACAGTGCGATAATGATGTAAGACTAGTCTCTAAATTCTCTTACTCAATGTAGATTTAATTGAATGAGTCAGACTGACTCGAAAATAATAATAACTCATAAATTAGCGAAAGAATTTTTTGTTCCAGCAGAAAGCATATGATTAGGTAAGATGAAAGAGTACCCAAATGAGCATATGTAATAAGGAAATACATACGTCTCACGTATGAATATTATTATGATTCATTAGCGAAAATAAATAACCCACATATTGTAATTTGTAGAATAAAAGCCATTAGGAAATAATATTTTCATTGGTCAGCCAATAAAAACATTCCTACCTCTCGACCAATAAGATTTCATCGATTCAAAATATTTTTACTCTTTGAGAATTGTAGAAGAAAAAAAAACATGAATTTCCTCCTTTTTAGAGAGATAATCCAAAGATTAAATGTGATACAGATTTTTCTATAAGATTATAATGCATTAAGATCTTGTTAGTTTAGACGTAATTTGAGGTCATTTAGAGTTAGATTTGAGGAGAAAATTTCAACTCAAAGTTATTTCCAGTTGAATAGCTATAATTTACCTTCTTTTTCCTGTTACATAATTATCCCCTTAATCTGGTAGTCGCTCAAGAGTAGTAGGCACTGGAAAACATATGCTTCACGCGAGCATATTGTTTAAAGCCACGTCTTATTCGCAATGCACCTTGCAAATAAAGTACAACTCGTGTTGTGCAATGCGTTTTATTCAAACGTTAAACTTGTCTATTTAGGAGAGAGTGACTTCAATGCAATTAATTCTGTGAAACAATGTCTAGTAACCTTTTGTATCAAAATGAGTGAGGTGTAACAAGAAGCAACTGAAAAACATGAAATATAGAGCTTCTATCTACACATGGGCTGAATGAAATTGGGGAGATTCATCCCTCTTAAAACAGAAACACACAGTGGTGCTATAAAAATATATTTATTTTTCTAAGGTGGATTGATGAAATTTCTCTGCACGCCATAGAATAGAAGCTAAAAAAATGCGAATATGACTCATACACTTGATACACTTTCATTAGTTCGTTGAATGAGGAATAAGCTGTCTAGATATGAACACATAAAACAGTATGAGAAGGTGTAATTCAATTATGTAACATATTATTCTTTTCTTGTTTATTTCAGCAAGAGTTTAAACAAGATTAGTCTAACTCTAAAGTAGCAGGGGTAATATTAACCTCAAAAGAGAAAAAAAAATTCAAAGCTTCTCTCTGATTGGTGGAAAATAATGAGAAGTACGCTTGAATTTAAAATTCAAAGAACTAGATTAAAAACTTGAAAACCCTAACTTGTGGAAAGCCTTATAATCGTACAAGGGATTTAGCTTTATTTTAAGAAATTCAAATGAATATAATGTTATGATTTTTGGAAATTTGAAATAATCTATACCCCATAAAATGACATGGGTTTATCTATGCAGAGATGATTTATGTTACAAGAAAAGCATAATTTCATCAAGTTTCCTTTCTTTGGCCAGATAAAATGGGCCAATCATATGAGAGCGAATAATCGACCAATGAAAAAAAAAGTTCACACGTTTTGTAAGCTTCTTTTATTATTTTCCAACAAACAATTTCCCATGATTAATTAAGAATTCAAATCTCAGAAATGAATTAAACAATATTTCTCTAATCTTTCTCATAGTGCACTCTAGAAAAACTCATGAGAAAATTCTCTCCAAGTGTTTGACTTTAATTAATCATCATTTTTTGTATCTAAATAATTTTGTCTTCTCTCATTTAATACATGATCTTGAATCGATATTTATATTTAGGTATTTTCTTACAATAAATACCAAACTCGTGTAAAGTTGAATGTAACCCAAACTTTGAGTTTCTCTCTCATGAGAATAGACAGTGCAACTAGCGCTCCACATTCCGTGTTATCACTCATCAGAATTTGATGGTTGGAAATTGTATCGAAAATTAATAACAGTGTTCGTTTTTTTTGTTACATCCTAAATGATGTGATTTTCACACCAGAAAAAAAACTTTTTTTCACACCCTCATTGCTGTGAAAATATCCTTCCATCAATCATTCTTTAATCTTGATGAAAATCAGTTCGTGTAAAACGAAGATTAAAAATAATCTCTCCATCGGAAAGAACCCGTTGCATTTTATCGTAATTAAGACTTACTCGATTTTGATGACCTTATTTTGACAATTTTGTAATAGGCTGAGAGAATTGATTGATAGTTTGATCTATAACAGCCCATTTCCTTAGTCAACCGTTCAAATGTCAATAGGGCTGAAATGCAGGGTTTTGAAAATCCTTGTTAGATGAAAACGAAGAAGAATTCAAATTTGTGACATGAAATATCAACAAGAGCCAATTTGAATGTCAATGGAAGAGTAAACTTTTTAAAGATGATTTTTATCTCAGCGATCAATCATTCGGAAATTAATAGGACTGTATTTATAACATCTAATAGTCGTTCTCCAACCAATCAGAGACGATCAATTTTATAAGAACCAATCAAAATATTTCATACACACACACTTTAATTCTATTGGTCTAAGCCAATTAAAATTGAGTTTTTTTCACCAATTTGTTATTACATCGAGTAATAGCTCATTAGAAAGGCAAATCTTTTGTGAACTGGTCAAAGGCTTTGACAAGAGATATTATTTCAATCGCTTTTTATTCAATGTAAAGATGGCGTTAAAGATTGTTCCCCAAGTCCTATAATAGGATCCTCCCTCCTCGAAACAAATTTACTTGGTAAATGTGAACCCGAAGAGAGTTAGACTCGGCTATGAAACTCAATTCATAGATATTATGCTCTATCTTTTCAAAGTTGGAAAAAGCTTGGAGAGTGTTCAGTAAGCACATCTTAAAATGAATAGACAGGACGTATTTAAATTATATCATATTTATTTACAAAATGTTACATCTTAAAATGGGTGTTTTTGTGAGATAAATTAAAGTCAAGAATATATATATATCTGTACATTGTACACTCAAGATGTTGAAGAACCTCTAAACTTGGCTACATATTCGTTCCAAATCAACAAGATTATCATTAAGTATCCCGGATATTGGAATGGGATCAAGAATGAGAGGCATCTTGGGTATTGGATTATGTTCACAAAGCTGCTCTGATTGACAATTATAAATATCACTGTAGTTGTTCGGCCTTGTTACATCATCCCCAACCATTTTCCTATCCAAATATTTAACATTTCCAATGAAATCATTATAGCAAAACGACGTATTCTGATTAGGATTTCTGATTGACGTATTTATAAAGCCAGAGTCATTGGATTGCACATTTGAGCTAACGTGAGAGTCATCAGATTCATTCGACTCAACCTTTAGGTTGCACAAATTTTCGAGATCATAATTGGCAGTGCAATTGTAATTCGACTTTGACTTGACAAGAATCGACTTTTGATAGCTACTTTCGCAATTCCTATTGTGATTATTCAGCGTGGAAGTATCGAAGAAGTTGTACGACTTGGTCATTTGGCCCTTGTCGAGGTTGATGCATGAGTAGAGATTGAAATCGTTTTGCTTTTGCTGCATAGATGTGACAAGATCGTAGTCACTAGGATTCACCAAGTGGATTGAATTTCTCCGATAATATAGGTCGTTGTTATTGTGCCTCGTTATAGTATTATTAACGTTGTTGAATGTCTGTCCGTTATGAATGATTGTGGAGTGCTTTATTTTAAAGTTTATGCTATTCTTGATGAGGAAGCAAAACCAGAGAAAGACCCAGACGAGGTTCATCACTAGTGAATAGATTATTGTAAAGAGAATTTGTGATGCTGGCTTTTTGATGTACAGCTTGACACTTTCAATTAAGAGTGGAATTTCAATGATAACTTTGATGAGAGCCAATGTTAATCCAACGGTCTGCACCAGCTTCTTTTGATATAATATCTTCAGCTTGCTGCTATACTTGAGGTTTTTAATCACCTTCATATAACCAGTCTCGTAGATTTCATTGTTCTGGTTCATTGTCAGAAAGTTTGGCTGGCTTAAAAAGTCAAAATTCTGATCTATCCTCCTATGGAACTCACGAGCACCGTATTCATAAAAGGTAATCACAATTGTGGCAAAGAACATGAAATTCACCATGGTGAGTGTGAATATGGCCATGGGCGTAAGGTTAATTGAAAAGTTGATGATTTGAAGAGAATCTAATGGAAGGTTTTCAAGCTTGTACAAACCAATCTTTGAGAAGCAAGTTGTCAGTTTGAGTAGCAGCGAGAATAACACTGTCTCGAAAATCAATTGGATAAGACTGAATGAGAGGATCACGGTGGAAAGTATTGTGAATAGCCGACTTGTAACACAAAACACCGACGGTAGGCGTATTAGAATGAACACAGATGCTATCAACATATTAATTAACTCATATGATATCTTGGGGTTGGCGTTGAAATCGGATTGTTCATCAATGATGGAGACCTTTGCTCTATTCGCGATTTCGATTTGATTCTCAGTCTGCGGGAGTTGGCCGAGACCGCCCAAGGCTATCGGCTGGATGCTCATGAGAATCGTGCCGGATATACTCTTATCGTTCGGGTAATAGCTGTAGACGATATCTTGGAACTTTTTCCACGACGGCAGGAGATGATGGAGCTCACTGGACTTGGAGTCGATTTTCAAGTTAAACTTTTGGCCATACGGGAAGAGGAAACCGAGTTCCATGGACCAGAGATCGTCTAGGAAAGAATTTAATATTTTTATTTACTCTTAGCTGCGCAAAAAGGGGGGAAATTCATTTTCATTAAATCACAGTATATCATTTAAAAGTGCATTTTTTTTCAAGAAATGCAGGAATAAATTTCTTCTGATGTGAACGAATATTGTGTTTTCATTTAATTATGTTCACTACAGAGTCTTGGCTCAAATGTCTATAAAGGGATAAAATGAAAACAATGTTACTTCATAATTACAATCTCTTGTTTATTGTAACAAAGAATAAATAAAATCAGAGAGAAAAAATGTACTCGATTCTTATTGGATGTGAAAGAACTCGAAGCTGATTGGCTTTGAAAATTAACCAATGATAAATGTCAGCCAATCATATTAAGGGGTTAGAAAAATGGATAACTAACTAGAATCTTTAAGGTTTAATTTGATGATTAATTTTATTACTCAAAGTTGTCATGAATTAGAAGATGGATTGAAATGTAAGCTGATGATAAATCAAATTCAGACAAAATCCCATACGCAAACATTATGAGTCATTCATTAATATCAAGGATGAAAATTTCCTTCTCAAACTATTCCCACTATTACTGAGTAGGTCAGAGGGATGCACGAATCAATTTCCCCTCCCCGAGAAGTAGTAATTTTATCTGAATGAAATTCAACAATCCCCACAGACAATGAATGAACATCTTTCCTTACTATGAGAAATTCATCATCACAGAGCATTGTCTCTATTATCAACTCTTTTTATTCACAAAGATTAAAAGATAAATCTTTCATCGAAAGAGCTATTTGCATACTCAATATTCAATGAGAAATACTCATCTTCCCACTTGTTTGCTTCGTGAGAAAGGGAACCCTTCGTCTACTAACAAGTATGAGGATAGATATCCATTTTAGAAATTAATACTCTAATCATGACTCATCACTATTTTTTATACGTAGGTATGATATGTTAAATGCGTTTCATGTAGTGATCTCGTTTAACATGAATTATTTAAAAAATCAGTCTAAAGAACAAATTACCACCTACCGCAGTTGAAAAATGATCAAGGCAAAATTTTACTCATTTTCTCAAGAAACTATAATCTTTATTCAGATGCGCCAAGAATGTGATATTTTTCTTTGGGAGTTTCTTAATGACCCATTCAAACGTGAATGAATATTTAGTGAATATTATTCACTGACCATTTGAATTATTTATTACGCGCCTTATGACACTTAGATGATACAAAAGTATGATTTTTGTTCACACGTTTTTTGGGCAGTTTATCAAATGCTCACTCTAAAATAGCTCCATTTATTTGACCTTGAAATAATTAATGAAAAAACTATTAGTTAGAGTAGGCATCTAAAATAAGCCAATCAAAACTATTCACATTTCTCATTGGTTTAATAGAGAAGAGGTATAAAAGAGCAGACATGCTTAATCAACCAATCATATTAAAGATTAAAATACAATTTCATTCAAAGCTGAGAAATCGTTTAGTTCACCCCACGAAGATTTTCAAAGCAATTAAACTTTGCTTTCGAATTATAAATAGATACCATTTATAAACATTTATGTTTTCCAAATGGAAATGTATAAAATACATCAAGCTTATACTTTTCCCACTATGCGTATTTTTTACGCATGTCTTGATAATGCACTACATCGAACATGAGTACAGAGACTAAATCTCTCCTCTGTGTTATACAACCCTATACAACTTGACAATTAATGTTCTCTGTGCACACTTAGTCATGAATTTTATTACCATATCCTTCCAACCAGCTACCAGGAGGTGAAGGAGAATTTTTGTTGAAAAAAAAGGGAAAAACTTTAATATTTATTAATTTAAATTCTTAGACTTGAAAAAAAGTATTCTTTATCTCGCTAGACAGAAAATTAGTTTCATTATAAAGTAACTTTTCAACTGATAAAATGAACTTTTTTCTTAAGGCGTCATTAGCAAGTGATTCAGATTTATTTTTTTCAAGCGATAAAAAGTTAATAAAACTTGATATTTTTTATTATTCTAGTCTTAACGCAAGATGGATTTCTTTCTTCAAATAATGTATTCTAAAATCATTATTAGATATCCTTTCACAATTGATGAGACTCGAACCCCCTCTAAAAGTTGAAAAAAGTGGACCTTGATTGAGCCTGCCTAACACTGCGATTGTTAGCTGGTTAGTTGAACACAAATATGAAAATGTTGAGAGATTCAAAAATTGAATCTTGTGATTAGTCAACCCCATTTCAATGAGTGATCTTGACATTTATATCCACAAAATAATGACATGAGAAAAAAATTCAAATTAATTTCCATCAAATGACATTTTCAATCCATTTTAATTAATTTATGTTAGCCACATAACTTTTTCTAGCATATTAATCGTGAATTCAATGTTTTATACTTGGCCATAAAAATGTTTAATAAATCTTGATTCAAACCTAGATGAGAAGGGATCAACTTTTGCAGAACGAATTTGTATCAGGAAACGTTAAACTACGAGAAAATATATCTCTAATGTAAAATGTTATCAACAGCAATTTAAAGTTTATTCAATTTACAAATAAATAAAGATACCTTTGAAATCTAAAGCCATGAAAGATATAATGACTTTTCGCTTATTCTTGCCATGTCAAAAGGAAAACTACTTTGAATCTAAAAGGATCATTGCAACTGTCTTTGCAATGCATCATCCATCTTGTCATACTCGATAGAAAACAAACACTCGAAATAAAATGATTTCCATTTAAAACATTTTATAAATCCTATCCATTCTCGGGTCAAAACATTAAGGTTGCATTTTTATTTATAAATTCAATTTATCGTCTTTTGAAATTAACTGAATTTGAATTTTTCGTTGTATACATTACAATGTTAGAGCTATAGCAACTAAGAAGTAATAAAAAATAACATTGTCATTATCGCTCTGCATAATAAACAAATATTCTATGAGAGAAGTGAAAGTTTAAATATTTGTTTATTTAAACAGCATGGTTCTTTGGAAAATCATATACTCTAACTTGATGGAAAAAAGGGAAATTTGCTTTCTTGAGTACCTATTAAGTGTTCATATAAAAACGATATTTAAGTCTAGTCAGAATACCATGTGAAACAACTTATGATTTATCATTAAGAAAAAAACGAGACGTAATAAATTTAAAAAAACTTACTACCACGAGCAGCGCCATTTCTAATAATCTCCCCGTTGAGCCATGCATTTGGTAGCCATAAAAAGAATCCAGATATCAAGTATATCAGCATGTTGAACGGCAGATAGAATTGTGGGGAATAACTGCTTTCATCTGAAGGACTAGATTTGAAATTTCTTTCTTTTATGTAATCAGAGTTGATAATAATTCCATCATTTGCCCAATGCCCGTTATCTCTGATGGTGAAGTAGACTGAGAATATGAAAAAGACTATTGATATAATGATGCAGTTGAGGTAGACGTTCAAAGGGAAATCGTCCCATTCATCTCCATGCTTAAGGCTTATAATGAGCTCTTTGACGTTAATGTACTTGGAGATTGAATTCCATAGGGTAAATCCATAGAATAGTGAAGCGATGAGGAAAAACCAAAATTTGGAAAAGCTCTTACAATTACTCCTCATGTTAGAATCATTACTTTGAATTTGTAATAGCGCCTATCATAATATTGATAATTTTAAGAACATGTTGTCTAAATAGCTTTTGTTTTAAGCAATGACTTAAGGAATAAATTCAAAACATGAATATCAATAACGAGATTGACAATGTCTATATACCCAAGTTGAAGAAGTTATTAGAAGACGATCCTCACCTGGAGCCGTATGCTTTTGAAATCAAGAGGAGGTGATTTTACTCTTGACATTTTTAATTTTATGAATCGTGACCTATATTTTTCTCAAGACATAAGTGTTTCTTGGATAAGTTGGAGCGGATAAAGACTATAGAAGGGCTAGATAGTTTCACGAAATCCTACCAACGATACGGCATTCATCTACTCAAAGATAATTCCATCGAGTGTCTAGAATGGGCTCCGTCTGCAAAAGAAGTTTATTTAAGGGGCGATTTTAGTGAGTTAATTCTTATGATAATATATAAACAGAGCATTTTAAGACTTTTAAAGCTCCTACTTATTTAAGAACTTGAGCTAAATACAAGAAATTCTATATTAATTAGGCTTTCAACCATTTTTAAGATTACTAACTAGCCGGGTGCAGTGGCATGTGCCTGTAACCTTGCATCTGAGGGGCTTGATCATGGAATGGTAAAAAGGGTAGCTCTGTGAATTACTTGTAATTCCTGCAAACGAATATATTCAACAACTAACCTGATTCATACGAAAATGTCACAACTTTGAGTCAGTCGCTTATCTGTATCGAACTTATTTATAATATGGGATCCTCTTGAGTGATTGACTATAGCTAGTTATAGAATAAAACGTTATTTGCAAGATCACTATTTTCTTGTTCTGCATCAAGTTGAATTAAGAAACAAATATTTTAATAATTATTTTGAATGAATGTAATATTTCTGAACACGATTCAAAACACGATTTCCTTGTAGTTTAACGTCTGTTGAACCAGATTTGCTAATATTGATTCGCCCCCGATCTTCCTATTTTCAGATAATTTCATTCTTAAAAAAGTTTTGTTATTGTATTAAATATTTTTTTGATCAACTTCAATAGTGCTCTAGAAAAAATATGAATGAATTCATGGCAGTAGTAATTTCACAATTTAAGAAGTGTTTTAATTCGTTTAATAATTTTTATTTAGAGAATCTTGTAGAAAATTAATTATTCCATGATATTACTTTTTTAGTAATTTATTCTCTCAATATGAGACAGGAGAAATATGTATTCTCTCATTTATTTAGACTCTTGGAGGAGGGGAGAATTCAAGTTCACAAAATTACAATATGGCCATTTCAAACTTGAATTGCCACCAACAGCAGACGGTCAACCCATGATTCCGCATTTATCCAAGATCAAACTCCTGATTATCGGCGAAAGTGGTCTCGAATTCAACCGAATTAGTCCTTGGGCAAAGTACGTGCGACCTTATGGCGATAATGTCGTCTACGATCAGATCATGTACATCCCGTCGGCTCCGTATAAGCCGACTTCAGAGCGTCCTAAAAGGCCAAAGAATCTCAAAATCTACGAATGTCACATTGGAATATCCTCTCAGGAACCAAAAGTCGCCACCTACAACGAGTTTAGGACCGATGTCTTGCCCAGGATCAAGAGGCTTGGCTATAACTGTATCCAATTAATGGCCGTTATGGAGCATGTCTACTATGGGTGCTTTGGGTATCAGGTCACAAACTTCTTCGCTTCCTCTAGTCGTTTTGGAACGCCCGACGAGCTGAAGGAACTCATCGATGCAGCCCATGCTATGGGACTGGTCGTTTTGCTGGACGTGATACATAGTCATGCCTCGACAAATTGCGAAGATGGGCTGAATATTTTCGACGGTTCAGACTCTTGCTACTTCCATTCCGGACCTAGGGGACGTCATGAGCTATGGGACTCGAGGCTTTTCAATTATAATGAGTGAGGCCTTTTAATAGACTTGAAATCATAAGAATTTAACATTGGTTCATATTTTATAAAAGAAGCTGAATATCTGTAAGCCTTAATTGAAATATTCTAAAGCTTGTAGACCTGATTTTTTAAAGAGAAATCAGATCTGAGAGCCTTGGTTTGGTCATTAATAATGACTCATTATTTAGAGTAACTGGTCAAAGTGTTCAATAGAGAGTGGGTTGGGTGTAAGGCAGACTGTATAGCAATCTTTCAATATTGCTCCAGTCATTTCACTGATTGACTCATGAAAAATACACAAAAAATCATCTTAAACCCTTATTTTAAAATAAATATTTTTTAACTTTGCAAAATGCAAGAAATAATTGCCCCAGAATAAATATTCTTTATGAATATTCGTATTTGGTCTCAAGTGGGTATACCAGATTTCGCTTGGCAGGGTGATCAAACTTTTAACTTGCTAAATGATCGAATTTCTCCATAAAATTCAATCTAAGATTTCTTCACAATCAATACTGTAGTTGAATTGAATGACACTGTTTTATTTTATTCTATGGTCAAGTCAATTCAGTCAGCTACATTAAACTATTCGAACCTTTGCAGGTGATCAGACTAGAATATAATTTTTATACTTTGTACGCAGAGAGTCTTGATTTACTCAAAATTCAATGAGTTTTTAACACATTTCATTGAAAGGTTCTCTCGTTGAATTCATTAATCATGGTTGAGTTTATCATTTTTGTACATTTTCTTGTATAGTGTCTTATTTTCTAAGAATTTGAGCATCATAGCCGAGTCTAACTCTCCTCGGGTTCACAAGAAATCATATTCAAACGAACATTGTAAATTAAAATATCTATCTGATGCAAATTTATTTCAAAAAAATTATTTTTGTAATTTTTAATTAGGTTTCTTCTTTTACAACTGTCAAGCCAAGTTGTTTCATGCCATCATCCATGTTATTCGTCTCAAAGAATTCCTTTTATGATCTATTAACGACTTTCGATCATGAGATACGTATTTTTGCAGATGATGCAGTATAAATCTGAATTTAGAAGCATGCATTTCTTAGGATACGCTGTTACATAACGACTCACTTCTATTTATGATTTGGAAATTGAGTCTTTATACTATAATCTCTTACAAGATTGATAATTACATATTTATTATGAATATAAGAGTATAGAAAAGGAATTTTTCTTTAAAAAAATTGCATTAAATTGTCACGGTCCAGAAAAATTGTAAATGCAACTTTTTTCCAAACATCACAATAACTCTTGAGTTGATTTTTCTTGGTAAGATTCTGAAAAATCTTTGTAATACATTTTTTTAAATTTATATTCTAAAATCTGCATTATATGAGTTTTCTCTGTGTAATCATTTTGGCTAGAAAATTTAGGAATAATATTGCTCAACTATTATTATTTAGAATAGAGGTGCTACGCTTCCTGCTGTCCAACCTCCGTTGGTGGATCGAAGAATTTGGCTTCGATGGCTTCCGCTTCGACGGAGTCATGTCGATGATCTACCATCATCACGGCCTGAGCACGGACCTTTCCGGGACGTACGGTGACTATTTCGGACTCTCTGTGGACACGGAGTCTCTAGTATATCTCATGTTGGCCAATCATTTCCTGCATGAGACCTATCCGTTCATCATAACAATTGCTGAGGAAGTTAGCGGCATGCCCACTCTCTGTCGTCCAATAGAGGAGGCCGGATTCGGCTTCGACTATCGTCTACACATGGGTATGTTTACCCATTTCCTTCTGATCCAAATACGTGTGCAATTGATGTTCATTAGAATTATATATTTACCCATAGTGCAATCATGAAAGAGTTCATCTGATAATGTGGTCAACTAGATATAAGCTTAAATTCTGAAAAAAAATATCTAAATTCTCTGAAAGGGGAATTTGGACCATGAAAAAGATTATTTGTGAATACTTACTAATATGGTAAAATAACATTTAAAACCTTAATTCACCTTTCTTTTCACTCAAAACTCATTTTTAGAAACTCGAAAACAGTATTTTCATATTTAAATTCTTACAATAACAATCTAGTGTCCAATTTTATGTTTCGAAGAAAAATAACCATTTCTTTCAGTAATTCTTTAGAGTATGATGAGTACGGCTACCCAAATAGTCCCTTTATAGAAATGATTTTAGTCCATTTTTTGGTTAGAAAAAAGTCCAAAAAGTC
>JJOG01004180.1:0-47471 GCA_000715275.1 Gyrodactylus salaris
GATATATATTTTGAGATCAATTTTAGTTCAGGAAATAATTTGCTATTTTTTATACTGACATCTTTAAAAAGAATCTTCACAAGAACGATTTTCTGATTCATTCTCAGAAGTTTTTATCTGATAAGAGGTGTACCTCGAAGGATTGACTCGATTGCTTTCTCTTAGTGATTCATTTTAATCAGCTTGATATGATTCATGTCCTATGAAGAGGCATGAACTTTGGATAACTTAGGAGGCTTGTTCCTTAGTAAGTACATTTAAATGTATTTAAGAAAAAAGACTGAGGAGAATTCATTTCAACTACATGTCGTACAGTACTCAGAAGCTCATAGCTGTATGCAAATAAGAAATGAAAAAGTTTTTGCTATTTTTTATAAATTTTACTAATTTTGGCAAAAATTTGATATTTTAAAAAAAGTGACAAATTTGCAAAAAGGTAAAAAAAGTATTTTTATTCGCAATTTTGATTAAGAATTACATTTTTTTTTAAATTTTCATCACTAAATTTTTTTGATCTCTCAAAAAGTAATTTATACTTGAATAACTTTCTCCTAGTAACTCTGATTCATGGACAATGGCATACACATTTTTGTTGTGAAGCAACTCTTAATAAAATGTTTCTTTACGAATTTAAACAATGAGCAAACATTTTTCTGACCTTTGATGTCTTTAGAATGATCATGATTGGTTGTTTATTTATCAATTAGGAATCTCGATAATAATGAAGTTTTCTCCAAGTAAAATTTCGATTTCTGTGTTAAATTAATCTACAAATAATCTCAGATAAAAAGGTAATCACTTCAAAAACGGTAAAAAAAGGCTTGCTTATCTTCTTACTCTTTAGGCCTAAAAGATTTATTTTTGTTTTTTCAAGTTCTTTCTAAACAACGCACCATCCTTTTGTTGATTATACCACTCAACGAGATCTTCAATTAGACTAGCTACAAGTTTTGGCGGCGGTGGCTTATAGTCGGCAATGTACACCTGGGCCTGGCGGAATTGACCCGCCTGACTGGGATCGATGAAACCGAGGACGTTTCTGTGAAGGTCGAGGATATGGGAGATCTCTAGACGATGTGAGAAGCCGCGGTTCAAAAGACTAGCATTGAGATACCTCAGGGCAGCGTCTAGGCCGATGACCTCGTTCTGCTCCATCAGGGTACGGCCGCCAATGGCCATTCTGGTCTCTAGAATAGCCCTGGTCTCAGACAAGGTTAGAGTATTCCCCTCTATGGCGTTGGTATGATAAATGTAACGAAAATAGTGCTCCTGCTTCATTCTCTTAAGGCCGATAGTCTTCTCTTGATAGCTGTAGAATTGATTCAGCTTTTCTTCAATGGCGTTGAACCTTTCCTGGTCAAGTTGGTCAATTATCGGCTCAATACGCTCCTTATTAAAAGTGGCCTTTGAATTGTGACGATCGATTTGGAAGGCCTTTGAAAAGCATAGGTCCGCTTGGTATAAGGAGTTTTTAATGGTCTCTAGAGAGCTCTCGCTGTTGTCCCCGAATATTTCATTGGTCTTGTAGTCAATGAGTCTACCTGAACGTTGTAGGAATAAGAATTCAATTGTCTCTCCCAAATCGTTCAGAACTTCACTATTCAGAGGACTGAGAAGTAAGGCCTTTTGGAGTAGTTTCAGAGCCTTGACATGGTTCTTATTCTTGTTAATTACACGAGAGAGTTTTAAATAGCGTAGAGCTTCTTCTTCGTTAAGCCTAGAAGGACTCTTCTTTTCACTGAACCTATTTCTTGAGGATCCTTTGCTGCTTATGCTAGTGAACTCGTGGAGAATTGTTGTAAAGTGCAGATATTGTTCAGACCCAGGGTCTCCTAAGCTCTCTAGGGAGTTGGAAAGGTTGTGGAGAATATATCTAAACGTGGATCTTTCATAATACATGGCCAGAGAGAAGTTAAGCGTGAAATCAACGCAGATTTTAAGTGTAAAATTTATATATTCATATGGAACCATTAATATTATGGCAACAATGAAGTATAAATCTCGTTGAGAAAGGCATTTTAAATTCATCCAATTCAATTTTACGACTTGAAATGTCAACAAAAACGACTTAATACTTCTAATGTTTTGTTTTAACAGCTTTGCCTATAATATGTGGTAATTCGAATTATGATTGCAGAGAAAAGTGTTAACGAATCAGGAGAAGTTATTTTCACACTAAGGGTAAACTCTAAACATAATTTCTAGTCCAAGAGTTGTATCCAACATGAATGCTATGCATCACCAACTCAGTGTAAGTGCATTAAACCTATAACATAGGTTCTACATTAAAGTCTCCATCGCGGATTCCAATAACTACGGTGAGTCCTTCATTCCCCAGAGGAGTGTGACCTTTCTCAATGACCACAGAGCGAGGAGTTATAACGAATATTCAGAAATCGACGATACATCTGAAATGTCAATCGAAAAATTCACACCAGTAACTAGAAGTTCCACTGTCGAGATAATCAATGATTTGTCGGAGAAGCCTCTCAAGAACAGACGTAATCTTTCATTCTTGGATAAGAGTGCAAATAATGATTTGAATTTTTCAATAAAACAAGTTGAGTGTTCTCGAAATCATGAAAATCTCACACTTCAAGTTTTTAAAACTTGAGTTGCATCTAAAGGATATTGATTGTATCTATCTCTTTCAGCTGGCGAAGGATCACGAGAATTATTGTTATCATTGCAATAAACCAGTGTATATCATGGAGAGAATCATCGTTCGTGGTCTACACCTCCATAAGAATTGTCTTCGCTGTGCTACGTGCAGTAGAATATTAAGGTAATGTATATAAACTCACAAAATCTAACGTTATATCTATACAGTGTTGGATCGTATACACTTAACTCGAGTAACGGAAAGGTTTATTGTGAACTCCACTATAAATTGAACGGTAATCATTATTATGAGAATACTTTCTGCTAACTTTGTACTTAATTCTTTATTTATTCACAAGAACTCTATCCGGAGAGAAGGAATATCTTTCGAGATATTATTTCGCATGGTTAGTGGAGATAGGTTTTGTTGATAATTTATCTCTAATCGTGATTTCGTATCAAGGCGGAAGTGCCAAGAATAGCTGGAGGGTCAAGACGAACGAGTTACCGAATCACAATATTGCTGGCGCGTTGATAGAAAAGTTTAGAAATTTTAACGACTACGACAAAGTTAGTCATGCTACTCTTTAGTAGACAGATTTGAAACACCAAAAGCAATATATACAATTTTTTCTCCTCAAAATAGTCACTTGATATTATAATACGTCTTAAATGAATTGCTGAAAAGTAGAACCTGAAATTATGATCGCTTTAGTTGTCAAAGTCCATGGAAAACCTGAGCAGCACCAACATTGTACCCGGACATACGCGAGATCTCATCTCCTTCTGGCGGACGCATGACAATCAAATGGAGGAGAGTGAATCCGAAAATCGATTCATCTACTGAACAAGCCACGCATACAAATCCATTACTAAACCATGGCAACCACTCTCTCATATCTCTCTTTGCAAATCCCCACCCAATGTAATTAAACAAAGGATTACTCACTAGTATGAGTCTCGTAACCCTGAGTAATAGGCAGAGAGAGATATGACTACACCTACACACCCCACATCTCTCCTACCCCTTCATTAACCTCTAAGAAAGACACAAAAACCAACAACCAATCAGACACTTGGACAACTGACTGAATGTGAAAGACTTAATTTCTCTCATTATTTTATGCAAATTGCTCTCCATAACCAACATGAGAATGTATCAAAGTTGAATTACGAATGTATTATTCAATTGGAATAGAATTTTAATTTTAAAAAAGTTGCTCTCTCTCTCTCACTGATCAAAAGAGATACAAATCAAATAGAGCAGTCTATTCTACGGTGCCGATAATTGAAAAGAACAAACTTTGCAAACGCACAAGGTACACACACATCAACGCACAGTGTAGCGAGAGGCAACTCAAGGCTACAGTTCGAAATATATACACCAGTGAAATCGATAGACGTTGCATTCGTTCACTAAAGCAAAGCTACCACGGTTGTCATTTGCAAAGAGCTTTGAAGGGCGGAAATAAATGAGAAAAGCAAGACTCCTATGGATCCTCCTCGTCGTGCTGGGATACATGTTCTCGGGGGCGCATATTGCGCTCGGCATTTTGTCAATGTATTTCCCCAGTTGGATCTCGAACGACGAAGGAGATCGCAGGGGCATCTTTGAGTATTGCGACAAGGGTTTGTGGTCAAGTTGATCTCTTTCTTTCTAGCTGAAATCTGCTCAGAACTCGAGAATCCATTCACAAGCAGTGTAATTGACGACAGGAACGGGCCTCTTTTAAGTGAGTAATTCCTTCGAAATAATTTCTCTGCAAAACGTAAACGCGTTCCATTCAGAATCTATCTCTTTCAAAGAGTCCGTTCAGAGTTATAATTGAAAACAGATTAACTAATCTTGATACAGTCAAAGATTTTTTTCACACGTTTTTGCAACTTTGCTACTCATAAGTAACATCCTGATAACAATGATAAATTTCCGACCATTCGTCTCAGAATGAGCGTGCCATCTATCGAGCAAAGGTGTCAAATTTTCAGCACACAAAATTAAATATTCTCTTGCGAGTAACGAGAAAGTTATACTCAAAAGTGCACTCGAGAAGTTGAATGTTATTTTCAGATATGAGAGTATCACAGGCAGGCATGCTGGTTGGGTCGTTATTCGTCAACTTTACAACAATGTTCATCGCGACAGTGACCCTGATTTGCACGACCAACCCACGGGTCTACATGGGCCCGAGGACCGGACAAATGGTGGTCATGGTGGCCAGCTTCTTCCTATGGCTAAGTGGGATAATACATTTTGTGTCCTTTTTCATTTTCCACGAGAGTCTGAACTATGAAGCATTCGTGGGAGAGGTCTACACACTCAATAAACGATTCGTGAGCGACTCTTTCTATGCACTAGAATATCGGAAATTTAAACTCTTTCATGTAGCTCCTTAAGAACGGCCTCATGGCTCTCAACTACGGCCCAATGTACATAATCAATTGGGTGTCTTGTGGTTGCACATTTCTGGCGAGTTTTCTATTTCTCATGGCTGCGAATTTGCAAAAGATGCCCAAGTTCGTGCTGAGGACCCGGCTGGTGAATCCACCCCCACAGAGCTCTTCGACGATCAATTAGGAATGATTGCACAGTCAGAAGAGATGTTTTTTTCGAATTAAAGATTTCTCAACATTTATCGCATAGAAAATACCAAAATCGCAATGACTAATTTTCTGAATTGTCTAATTAAATGCATAATTGAAATTATCATCTCTTGGTTATTTGAATTATTTAATTCTGAGTCTAGAAAAGCCCAGATTTATTTGTAAAGAACTCACTCGAGAAATTTCCAGATTGATTCTTCTACTCATCAGTAGCTTGAGTGTGAGCGCATACGACCTGCTAATTAGTGCCACAAGGCCCTTCTGAATGTAGCAATCAATACGATCAGCTGTTATGAAAACAAGACCAGAAGAATAGATCCTGGAACCTTGTATGATTCTGTTAAAGATATGAATCGAAGATAACAGAACTAGACAGATCAAGAACATGAGTAGCCTCGAGAGGATGTACTCTATCGAGAGAGAGAAAAGCGTCTATTTGGATGACTGGGGCCAGCCAGAGTTCTTCTCCCGCTACACGATCTTGGTCATGGCCGCTGTCTTGCAGTTCATCAGCATCTTGATCGGCTTCTACAGCACAATGATGCCCGAATGGATGGTGTACCACGAGCGAGACTTGGATGTCAGAGAGTGCTACAAAGTGGAGAACTTGAACCTGATGAAGACGATACAAGATCGCATTCGTGGCCTCTACTACATCTGCGAAATGGACGGCAGGGCACGGCATGGAACAGGTTAATATTTGTGACTTTTCTCAAAAGCATCAATTATTTAGGTGAGATATGCTATGAGCTATTGCCGGCGAGCGAGGTCTTTTTCGAAGACAACGAGGAGATAAAGCATATTATGAGTAAGCTTTTTTGTAAATTCCCCTTTAGAGCTCAGAAATACAGTGCCCGTCCTTCAGATTGTCAGTCATTCAGTGTCATGTCTTTCTTTGTTCATAATCTTGATGGCCATTGGTTTAATTCTCATCTACCAAACAACTAATCAGATCTGCATAGCACTCTCGATGGCTGTCAATTGGATATCTGTGATATTGTACTTTCTGTCGATTCTATTATTCTACGAGACCCTCGCTGTGGAGGTGATAAGTCCTTTTGAGGAGATTTACAAGAACCACAGGAAGAACTGCAACGAGTCCCTAGTGAAGATGATCTTCGCGCAGGCCGCACCTGGCCACGACTACCTTTTGAGTTGGTGGGGTATCGTGGTCAGGTTGTTTTCGATATTAACGTCTTACGTCTTTTTGTACATTCAATCAACAATAGCTCTGTATGGCATTCGTGTTTGATTATCGAGAATAAAAGATTTCTAAAAATTAGAAATTTGAACATTTTCTTTCAATTATTTTCTTGTTATGCGTAGAAAGGCACCGGCTTGTATGTGAATTGCTTGAATTAATTAAACTTTTTTTTTCAAATAAAAAGACATAAGGTGTTCGAGTGAAGTTTTTCAAGAGACACATTGCACCCGCGAACATGCCTCTCTTTGGAAGGAGTCACCAAGGTGTATCCTTCGGATTGAACAAGTCAATGGGCGACCTATCCCACGAGCACCATCAGGTCAAGAGGTCCTCGCTTTTCGCTGGCATCAGGGACGATGTGGGCTATCTGGTGAAGCATCTGGAGACCCGGAAGCCGAGGACGAACGAGGACCCGTTGGATTGGCCGGACGGGAATCGCCCCCAGAAGATGGAGTTTGAGAGGAAGGCGAGCACACTGCCGAGGAATCTCGACGAGTCTGGCGGCCTATTCGCCGTTAGCAGTGAGCCGATCCGCAGTGGAGACGCCAGGATCAAGGAGATCCTTGGAACGGCTCAAATCCAAAACGAAGTCGAGAAAATGAAACCCAACACCCTGCATACCATGACTGGCATGTATCGTGACAAAGATAAAGGGGAGGCTGTCTTTTTCAGAGTGAGAACCTTCTTCACACAAAAGCGAGACTCGATCAAATCAGCCTTCGGCATGAACACAAACGAGGATCCAGAACAAAATCAAGAATGATTTCTTTTTCTTAATAAAAATTTTCATTTTTTTAACTAAAGTTTTATTGATTTAACAAAGAAAGTTCAACTCAAAGCCGGTGAATTGCGTAGGAACATGTTGAATGGGTTGTCATAAACCAAGTGGGTTAGGGCGTAGTGGCTTTCCCGGCGTTCCCCACGGCGCCCGCTCAACAGACCGACAATGAAGTAGAGGAACTTGGCGTCCGGCTGATACTCGTAGTCGTTCGCCTCTGACGTCAGCATGAAGACGGCCAGAACTAGGAAGAACCCCAAGAGGCGGTTTCTTGTGCCAATATTTGCAGTCAGCATTACGATCAGTGCAGGTGAATTAGACGTTGTAGGTTGAGAATAGTCAATTTGTTCTAGACCAGTAGTGCGTAGAATGAGCGCCGCACAAACAATTTAAAGTTCGCAGAAATGTTTTGATTATTTTTTATAAATATCTTTCGAAATGAGCGCAGAAAGGACATGATTGTTTGACAAGAGCGTAAAGACACACACTAGAAGGGGCCCTTCCTGACTTTGAGTAGAGTCAAGTTTAGAAAATCTTGTAAAATTCATTTAAAACATTGCATCTATTTTTAATCAAAACAACCATTAATATTCAATTTGGGCCCTCTTAAGTGCCGACTGGATGGCGTCGAGCCAGGCCTTGGAGATCATCATGAGGTTGATTTGTTCGATAAAGAATTTTTGTAGCAAATTTAATTTATGATCAGCCTCAAAGAGGAAGAGTTCAATAAACTTCTTCCTGATCAACTCCTCGGAGCTTTCATGGCCGTCCTCGTCCAACTTGATGCCACTCTGGTGGTTAATCAGCAGCTGACGGTCATACCACCAAGTGACGCGTCTGTTAAGGAGATATGTCGGTGGAATTCTTATGTAGAGTTCTGGTACATTGACGTTGATTGGCTGTTAGATTTTTGTTGAGGAAGAGTTGAAATAGAAAATAACGCTTTAATTTCTGACATTTTTTGTGATTGAACACTACTTTTTTTGCTAATTTAAGTATTTATTTATGGATACTTTTAAAGCTTCTTGTAGCCTGATGTAGAACAGTGTAACAATGAGCAATTATAGAAGAAGAACACTTTGAGAAAACAGAGACTACTTGTGAATAACGAATATTGGATAAAATGAAACTCAAATGACTCACAATCTTTGAGGTGAAATTGAAGGAAATATGACAGCTATTGTTCCACTCATAAGGTGACATGCAGGACTGTTGCGACTCCATGACCTTCCACAGTGGCGGGGTGATGACGCCCTTCACAAGAATCGCGCCATTCGTCAGCTTGGTGACCTGACATATTTCCTGTTTGATCTTCTTGTTGAGATATCTCATAGCGTCACCGGGGAACTTGGTCATGGCCTCTGTCACTTCCAAGGGGGACTCGATGAGGACCTTCTTTTCCGGCTCCGACTTCACAAAGAGATCCAGTTCTAAGAGAGGTTATTATTTAAACATTCAGGGTCTATTTCAGAAGTATATATGACAGGTAAATGCTTATTACCTATGAGATTTGAATCTTCGTCTTTAGCTTCCATTTTTCTCTTCTCCGCCGCCTTCTTGGTGTCCTCAGTGGCAGGGTCGGCTGGGGCCTGCTTTTCCTCGGATAATTTGGGATTCATCTCGACCATGGTGAGATTTGATAACGGATTTCCAATCACCTCCTCGCTGTTATCCTCGAGTATAGAAGAGATGATGTCCTGAGAGACTTGGAGGCCGTTCATCTCTCGGAAGGGCTTGGTCTCTGTGCAAATCTGTGTAGAATCAACATGAATACATTTTGCCACATTTCAACCATTTTAAGAGCAGAGATTTAAAATAAATTTTGCTTGCCTACTAACGAGTATGCAAAGAGTGAATCACCTCATGGACAGCGCGTGAGACCTGCTCAGAATAAACAGGGTCGTTGCGTTCGCTTTCAGCCATTCTCTCCATGTCACGAATCAGTTGTTGAAAGTTCTTGAGTCTATTGTGATGTAGTTGTTGGTGGAGTTGTTGCTGGTGCATAAACTCGGTGTGCTGCTGTTGGTTGGGGTCCATGAGGCCCTTTGGGTTCATGTAACTGGCATTCTGCTGGTTGTAGGGACCGCCGAGGCGGTTCATTCGCGGGTCCACGTTGAATTGAGGCGGTGGTGGCGGCTGTTGGCTGTTCATTTGGCCCGCTAGATGCTGTTGGCCTACAAGGGGGGGGGGAGAATGGAATGAGTCTGGGTCAGTTTTTTTCAATAAAATACATGAGATCATGATGGGTTGCCTGTTACGATTAATTTCTCTGCAAATACCGTGAACTGGAAGAGGTATATATGTTACTGCTAAAGTAGAAACCTTGTTAATGTGTACACTCTCAAGCTTGCTTTGTGCATATTTCTTGCAATAAGTGTCATGAATTGTCACTTCTATTTTTTTTCATTCAAAATAGCTTCGAATACATCTGCATTCGGTACGTATATAATCCAATAGTTAAGCGATTATTTAGGATCCCAACTTAGCAATCTCATCTTCTGTGCTGCCTAGTCGGCCTTTTCACAGAACCCTTCTCTGTTAATCTCATGTAAACAAGTTGAGTTTGAATAAATTGAATAGCCTATGAAATAAGTCCAAGTCAAATAATAAATTTTCTCATTCAAATTCGAAATGGTAAGAAATCTCTACACCTTGACAAATTCTCAAATTTAGTCTCTCAATTTTTATTGGCTAACTTGGCTGGCCTAATTTCATTGGTTATTCAATTCCGATAAAACAACAACCTCCTGACTCTTTGGTGGAGGAAGACCTTCTGGTTTATTTAATTTGATTAAATCTGATTTTCTTAGTGTATAGAAAACCACAATATTCTTTTCGATACTACTGCCCTAGTGAGAAGTCAATAGATGATCACCTCTGAATTGAGCACCAGGACTTGGGCCCATCTGGCTCTGCGGGCCACTTTGACGGGGATTGGTTTTGCATCCTTGATTCTGAAAAGAAAACTACGAATGAATTTTGATCAGGAAACTTTGATTGGTCCTCAATTTTGATTGGCTGTCTATTTTTGCTCAAAGCACCTCTTTACTTGAAAAGAGTAAAAAGTATATAAGCTTGGATTGTATTTCCTTGAAGAAGTTTTGAAAGTTTAACAGCCTGAGCAAATAAAAATGGACAAACCCTTATCGTTTGATTCAACAGATGGAAGGGATTCTTCTCGACTTCATCCAGAAGTTGTTCAATCTTTGATATTTGATTCAACTTCAATGGGGCATAATTGACTTCGGGTCGCTCGAGAATCTCTTTAAGCTTGGCGTACTTCCTGAGGACCGATTCATTGCTCTGCGGATGATCGCGAACCTTGAGGTAAGCTTGCTGTACAGAGGGCAGGTACTTTTGCGCTAGACACCGCAGCGATTCAACAATCTTTTCTTCATCAGGTGTCATTGCTGAAAGAAAATTAATATTTTATACTAAACCGCGGTTCCACTAGATCAAGCCACTCTGGCAGTAATTTGTAATGCCTTTCACCCAAAACATATACAAAACGTATAAATAAACCAACTTCTCTGTTGATTGACTTGAATTGGGACAGGAGGTCTGTATTGCTGTCCTTGTACCTGGCTCATTGGTCCAGGAGGTGGCTGTTGGTTCGGCATCATCTGGTACTGGTTGGGGCCTTGTTGGATTTGCTGCGGGGCGACGCCGGGAGGCATTTGCTGCTGCTGTTGCGGGTAGACGTTCGGCATGCGGTTTGTCATAATGTTCGGCTGCTGCATCATCCTGTTGGCGGCCATCATTGGCTGGCTCATGGATTGCTGTTGTTGTATCATAAAGTTATTTCCGTTGCGGATTATATTCTGGTTACCTTGGTTGACTATCTGCGGCCTAAATGGGTGTTTAATGATAACTCCTAGTTGACTCTGGCATTGTATTTATTACAAGAGGGTAAGGTAACGAGAATGCCGAATTAGTGAAAAAGAGAGGGGCTATTTCAATGTAACGACCAAACATCTGAGTATAAGAAATATAGCTTTTGTCCCACATGAATCAACAGACTGTCAAGAATAGAAAACTCGTCCAGTGCTTTGGATTTGAAAATGAATGTTCTCTTGTCATATCTCCAGAGATATATATAGGACAGAAAAGGCATGACTAACTTTTTTTCAACAAATTAGTGAGTATAAAATCTTGGCTTGTAATAATATTATAGCTAATCTATCGACCAATGGTAGCGAGTTAAGGTTTAAGCCAATCAAAATCAATCTGTTGAGAAAAGCATCTCATTGGCCAATATGAGATAGTGTTCAGGGACTTGAAGGAATATATAATTGAGAACATTACTCATTAAAAATGAGTCATTATTAATACATAAACATGCAAAGGGTATAGGATCACAGCATGGAAAAATGGTTTGGGCGAATTATTGTCATCATCACCGGGGTTTTCGGTTCATAAGGGTTTCCGTATATACATTATACACACTTACTTGTTGCCAATAGTCCTTATAAACTTTATTGGTACACTAAATTGTTGGGAGGGCGGAGAAAGAGCCAATGGAATTACATGAGAAGAGAGAGATGGCAATGAATTTACACACAATGGCAGAGAAACAACGAAATATAACATACCTCTGTGACATTATGGACTGATTCGGCCGGAGGACATTTTGAACTTGATTCGGTCGCATTGACATGCGCTGTTGGTTTTGCATTTGAATTTGCATGGGAATTCCGTCTGATAAGAAAAGGTTTTATAGAGATTTTCCCAATAGCCAATGAGATTATTTCTCATTCAAAGACTTGATGACTAATCAATTCTAATAGTAATGTAATAAATCATACATTGTCTACACCACCAATAAGAGTATGTGGTCATTCGGCTCAATTTGATTGGCTGTCTGAATAGATGCACTCTGAGAATGAATTAAACTCACTATTGTTAACGTGGAAGCTACAAGAAAGGAGAGAATAGTTAGACAGGATCAAACTGAGACATGGCTTAAAGCTCACTTTTTCTGATCATTCATTTGATTCGGTTGTACGACCATCTGGTTCTGACCCATCATCGTTGGCTAAAGCAAAAAGTAAAGATGAACGTTTTCGGTGGAAAACCATCTGTATTAGATGAAACTTTTTTTAATTCAAAAAAAAATGCAACTCGAGTGGGTAAAGAAAGGCCGGAGGAAATGGTGTTAAAATAGGCGTGCAAACCATGAGAAGAAATCGTATATTAATGTTTAGCTCAGATACTTGAACAACCCACCATAATGTGTGAGTATGTGGTGTCAGTGGGCTCAAAGGATTCTGCCTGCGAGAAGGACGGCCCCATTTTGTTATGAAAGGTTATATAGCTATTTTGAATCGACGGAGTTAACTGAATAGATGGCGGGCCTTCAATTGTATTAGCTTGATAGACTACACCGTTACTATCGCTGATTATGTTAGCGAGATGGGAGTAGTTGCCCTTATTGGGGAGGTAAGGGGCCTAGGTATTTGCAAATGATAGAGTGTTATTCGAAAGAAAAGGCGGGTCAAGTTATTGAGTTGTTACGAGGTGAAGGAGAAAATGTGATTATGAAATTAGTTTGAGCATACCCAGATATTACACAGATCCAGCAGTTATATATGTGAAGAGATATAGATAGAAAATTCTGTTATTTCAACCATAAATAAATAAATATTTCGACCATTCTAATAAATTACATTATAGAAAAGAAGTATGTTTTTGATATTTTAATATAGAGAAAAACCAAATGCATTCAAGGTATAATCTAAGATATAATTCATTAATGATATGTTTTATGATAATAAGTAGGGTTTAAAACACCTCGAATTATTTCAATGTTGACCAAATAAGGTAAGACTTATTGATAGTCTCATAGTCAAGTTATCGTGATTTTCATAAAAGATTTCAAGGCCATTTATAGAATTTAGAGCGTATGACTAACCTGGTTCATCATATCAGGACCGGGATTGTGAATCATTTGGGGCATGGAATTATTACGAGACAAGACATTCGGACCATTTTGGTTAATTGGCAGACGATTTGGGTTATTCATCTGAGGACCAGCTAAGAAAGGTTATTAAAAAGGGGCTCAAGAGGGCTGATCGTGTGGTTCTTACGAATCTGGTAGAATTTGAGCTTTTGAAGCATATTAACGTAGGTATCCTAAGAGATTAATACTACATCAAGTTACATATGAACCCCTAGATTTTTCAAAAATCATCTCTTCAACACTTTCAGGGGATTTGCTGAGCTTTTTCAATTTAACCAATTCGTGCCTAAGAATTAATAGAGCAGTACATACAATTGGCTTAATGCCATTTGGCGTAATTCATTCGTGATCTCTGACATTTGTACCTCTAAGGTATTATCTTACAGCAAATAAGTTGAAATGTTGCAAGGGTTTAAAACAATTATTTTTTATAATAAAATAAAATGGTTTTATCAAACTAAACTAAGAATATTAGAGAGGGAGATCAAAATCAAATAAATATTATTCAATAATTGATTATAGTAGTGTATTAATTAAATTTACAAATTATCAAGTTTCGCTTTAAACTCTTTTACTGCATCTGGGTTGAGTCCACGGGCGAGAATGTAGACTTCTGAAGAGTCATTTCGACTTGCGGGAGGCTTCATAATCCGAACAGGCTTATTGAATAGAGTCTGAATCCTTGAGGATTCTCTGACCTCAAAGTTTGTGTACAATTGACTGAGGAGTTTCTTCATTTTGATAACATTGTCACTTTGAAATGTCTTGATTAGTAAATCTGAGCCCGGTTTTCCCACTTCTAAGGCCAGCTAAATGAGGATTTTGTTGAATAATTTTCAAAAAAAGTTACAAATATTTAGGATATCTCACACGTATTACCGCTTGAGAGAGCAGCATCATGTGTTTCTGGTCGATTTCCCCAACCCCGGAAAGGTTCGGGGCCATATCGCTAATGAAAGCGTCCATGAAGCGGCCTGTAGTGTTAAATCTATACTGTCTTTCAAGCAGAAGTAACATCTTTGGAATTAACTTTTCCCCGCTAAGCAAATCGTGCTCAGGCATATTCACAGCTCCTTGAATCAATGGAAATGACAGTAAATCCACGGAAATGCACGTGCCGTTCGACTTCTGAAATCAAGTTTTTGTCAATAATTAAGTTTGACCGAGTTTCTGCGTTCTATTTGTAACTAACATCGAGAAAATCAAATTTCGCTACATCTTCTCTGACTTTTTGCATGGCGACTTGAGTCCAGGAGCCAGGAGCTGAACCGCAATCCATCACGATCATGCCTCTACGAAGCAGCGGCCTCTCCTTCTTCCTCAAGAGTTCATCTGATATCTGGATTAGTTTGAAGGCGCTTCGACAACGATAAAGTTCTATGGTGGACCTCTTGACGTAGGGATCATTTGAATGACGATTGAACCATTCCTAGATTAATTAGGAATTTACTAGAACCATTTACATCATGAAACCGAGTTTAATTTAAAATGCTACGCCTTTTGTGAGGTCTTACAACCCCACGAAAAGTACATCTCCAAAGCTAGCAAGAATAAAATTCTTTCTGAAGAAGTTGTTGTTCGTCATTTTCAAAATAGTCAGTTGATTTTAGGAACGACAGTTAATACGATATCTTGGTTTAAAGAACTGTTCATGTCTTTATTTTTTTCTAACGTGAAGTTCTAACTAAATGCTTAAGGCGTGGGACTTCACAAATGACGTGGGTTCGATTTCGCTGGCCTGTCCATCGACTCGGCAATGAAACTGAATTTATAGGAAAAGACCTTTTTGATAGATTACAATACGTCGTCACAGCCTTTTCAAAAACAATTTAAACAATTTCCCGCTTGATTACAGATCCTGATCTATATTGAAAGTCTGTATTCATTTCTCGATTTCTGGGCAAAGCATGAAATTAAGATTGGTCATGGTTCTCAAAATTAGAGAATAATTGGGTTATACTGACGTACCTTGGAATTCTTTATTGAACTGAATCTTCTGGTGAACTGCAAGGGAAAAGGGTTATTAGAGAGGAATAAGGGGTTAAATTAAACAAGAAAACGAGCGATTAAAGGCAAAAAATATTTATTTTCTCTATTTATAATAATGATTATTAAATAATCTATGATAATAATTCTAATTTCTCTGCTGATCAAGTGGTCAGACTGGCGGTAACAAGTCTGACCGATGAGGTGTTTGAAAGCGCTTGAAGAGTGAGTCACACATCAAGAAGGGCACAATCAAGGTGTAGAACAGGGTGCTGGGAAAGTAGATGAGCCATGGAGGTATGGGTTCTTGGGAGATGATCTTTTCCTTCTCAGCGATTCCTGTGATGAGCGACGGTGGTGGCCAGAGCCAGAGGCCGGTGTGAATGGCGTCACGACAGACATGACTGGTCCAGGCTATGAGGACCGAGGCGAGATAGAAGCAGAGAACGGGCCGCACCTGGCGTCCAATGTACCTCAGGAAGAAGACAATATAGACGAATATCGCCCAGAGGATCACTTGGCCGATGAACCAGTGCATGAACGGCCGTCCTTTAAGGTTCGTTGCGGCCTTGAGAAAGATACACAAAATGAGCAACAACGAGAGGTTGAGGAGTGCTCACCTTTAGAGTAAGGTGTTCAGCCACAATGAAGTGATCCACATCTATGGCAATGGCCACGAAGAAGCCAATTACACAGCCCTTGATCAACACGACATAGGAGAGGCTCGCGTTAGTGATCTGTGCGTAAACTGGTATTATCGACAAAATCGCTGTGAGTCCGTGAATGAAAGACTGAAATAAGTGATCAGACGGCGTGGCCAGGTACTTTGAGGAGCGTTCGACCACCTGCAGGATCACTGTGGCCGCTAGACTAGACAATAGTGGATAGCATTCCTTGAGACTGAGTATCTAGAAAATGGTGTCATCTTTATAATTTTCATTCTAACCAACTACAGATCGAGTTGATCAGAACGACCCCTTCTTTCCAAACAATGCAATGAGTCATTCTAATTAACACAATTTGCCATATTGAGCATCGAGAAAATTGTGAGGATGTGTGGAATAGATTATGTTAGCAACTCACTCATTGCACAGGTAAAAAGAAAAGCCCATTCTGAAAAACGAACTCGACCTTCCAAAGAAGAAGAAGATTTTGTGGGGGGATAGAAAAATATGATTCTTATTTCTTGACATTTTGGTACACAACAAGTTCATCCATTGACCCTATCCTGGCCCCCTTCGAGCTCTCGTTCGGCCTCGTCGTACAACCGATTGCTGGACTCAATATGGTCGTAGTACTGAAGACAGAGGTCGATTTGAACTAAGACATTCTGGACAGTCTCCTCGTCCTCTCTATTCAGGGGGTAGAACTGGATGAGGCTGTAGTCTTCGATCAGCTTGGCCAGAGCGTCGTCCAGCTTCCGGGTGCCTTTGGTCTGCCGGTAGGGCTGGTCGATTTCGCAAATCTCACGAATGTCCGGCTCCAGGAAGCGGGTCTTGATACGTTTCTGCTGGTTCTCGGACAACATATCCAGCTTGGTCATGACGTTGATGTGGGAGACGCCCAGGGTGATCATGGCGGACATGGCGGAAAGCATTCCCGCGAGGAAGTGGGATGAGTCTACTAGGAACCGGGCGTCGAGGATGAAGACGCTGACGAGGTAAAAGTCGAACTTCTTCTGTAGGTGCTCTATCAGCAAGGGCATAACTGTTAGATGGCTGTAGAGTTCCACTTGTCCGGGACAGTCGAAGATGATGTAGTCACACTCATCTTCTCCGATGCAATCGTTGAGCCAGTCCAGGTTCTTGAGCAGATATTCCATGCAAAATATAAGACCGCCGTTTGGCCCAAAATGCAATTCTTCGTCCAGCATCGCATCGTCAAGCTAAAAAATATAGAGTTTTCTAAGAAGTCATACAGACTTTTTCGTCTCTGTCCAATGGCCCAAGAAAATTCGTTTATTTTGCGTTTTAGGTAATCTGAGTATTTTTTCAAATGAAAATCAAAATGAGACTAATCTTCTATAATTTCGCAGAGCGAACCAAAAAATATAGCATTGCAATTTATTTTATTCTATTTTATTAACGAAAAAGTTTCATAGCATCAAACTCACCTCGATTAAATCCCGAATATCTCCTGAAGGTTGGTATTCAAATCTCTCTGCAGCTGGATCGAGGTTGACAATCTTACAAGCATGCTTAGTTGAGTCGCAATGTAACTGAATTGTATGACAATAGGTTGATTTTCCACAGCCAGCAGGACCTACAACAATCTGACCGAATCGGGGCATTTTTGAGAATGACTTAAACAAAATAAGACACCAAAACTTGTTGTTTTTCGAGAATTTTTGTCTATTAGACAATGTCTACAATTCGAATCTTTTGAAACAGAAAAAATACACCAAGTCATGTCATGCGTTTCATACATCAGAATCTTTATGATACTATTTAATTTTGCATTTAGTGTAAGTTGAAATAATTATTTTTACAGATCATTGGATGCCTCGTTCTCGTTACCGGGTTGTTTTTCTTTTCGACTGAATCAAAGGGAGATTTATCACAATTCACTCCCGTCTCAATCATCTGCCTCGTATTATCCCTAATTGGGTTCATTACAATAATAATCAGCATATTAGGCTGCTGCGGTGCCTTCCACTACAACAAATGCCTCCTGTTCACTTACTTTTTGCTTCTCCTGATATTATTCGCCGGCCAGATCGCTCTCGCTGTCACAGGACTCTTCTCTAGTAATACCATCAAGAACGAGACTAAGAAATTGCTCGAAATCTCCACGCATTCTAACAATAGATTCAATCTAATGTCAATATTCGAGTTCTTTTTCCAATGCTGCGGTTACAATGGCCCAACCGACTACACCTTTTCAAATCGACATTCGTGTTGTTACAGCGGGACTTTAACATGTGAAATCACACAATACTTCAAAGAGGGATGCTCCTCAAAGATTGATGAAATCACCAAGAATATGGCAAACGTTTTTGTTGCATTCATCGTGCTATCTTTGGTTCAATTCACAGGTCTAATCTTCTCAATGATCCTTTGTTGCGCGAGTAAAAACCAAGAGACCGCTTACAGACCTGTCTAATCGCTGATGTTATTTAAACAATCAAATTTTTTTTCATATGATCTGTGTAAATGATTTCTAACTTGTTAGTTTAAAATTGAGAGAATATATTGATGCCAGACAATCGCTAAGTTGAAAGAAATAAATCTCTTGTTTTTTTGAAAAATAAATATTAAATAAATCATCACTGTTTGGAATGTTTGTTTTACATAAGAATTTTGAAAATATTATAAAAATTAAATAGCGCATTTTGTTTCTTTCTTGGAAAAAGGACGATATGTTTTTTTACGGCACACACAGATGTTGAGTTGAAACTTTTAACTTAAAAGTGAATTAAAGCAAGTGTAGGTTCTTCTTAGAGGGAGGAATCAAGTGGTCTGGCAACTTGTTTGGCAGCTCCTCCCCATCAGTCTTCAATTTCGTCAGGTAATTGGCGAGAGCAAACTCGTCAATGTCCAATTTACCATCCCTATCGAGGTCGGCCAGGGTCCAGACCTGCTTGAGAGCGTTGTTGGGTAGGTTTGACTTTTTAAAGTACTCCACCGCCTCGCTACCATCGAGTTTATTCTCCACAATATTCAAGAGATAGAATTTCTACAAGTGTTTAAATGCGAATTAAATCGAGAATTGATTTCCTTCCTACGACTTGGAATAAACAAAAGATGACTATTTTTAACAAAAGAAATTTTATAACCCTTTGATAATCAGAGAAGTTTTGAATAAAGTTTCGGTGTCAATAAAATCTTGTTCTTGTCCAACTTTTGGGATATTTTTGGAAAATAATTCATGTACATAGTACAACCTATTCACAAAATAATTAATCTTGGGTTGAATTACTAACACCTTCCGATAGCTAGTCATCTGACCTTTAGAGAGAGGCCTAGCAATGTAGGTAAACAAACGGATAACTTTTCTCAGAAGTGGATAACACTTTGATAATAGAGATTCTTCTAGAATGCAGAATCTGCATGACGTAGTACTTTTAATGAAAATGAGAAAACGAACAAATTGAAAAGTTTTAACAAATGTCTTGTTAAAACTTTTTTCAAATGACCTCTTTTAATTTTTATAGACTAAAATTTAGATAACAGAATTTTTATCAGAATAACAGAACTAAATCGATCTCTTCCGAGCTACACAGAACGCATTTAGTCTAGTTGGCACGAAATATGATACGATTTAAGATGACTTGTTTTTTGAATTTCGTGTTCCGAGCAATCCTGCTTTAAATGAAGTTAAGTTCAGAGGATATTATTCTAGACTTTCATCTTCATGTTACCTTCAGTTCGTATCCAAGGAGAGAAAAGTTGCGCCAAAATCAATTTATTTTTCAAATTTTCAAAGTCTTTGGGGACCACGAAAATGACAAAATGGAGAATAATTCTAGAGAACACAGATGATTATCGAGTTAAATCATAGAATGATGGTTATTACCATAAAGAAAAGAAAGACATTTGCATAAATAAAAAATGCCTTTTAAGTCTAATCTAGAATTAAACAATTAATAATCATTTCTACTTGTTAGTAGTTATGATACTTTAATTTTTAAATGAATAAACATTTTTTATCGAAATAAATAACAAAACAGTCACATTCAAGATATATCTAGGCGTAGTCGTTAGAAAGAATGCTGACTCATCAATATTGAGAGAGTGAAAAAAAAAACTTTTAATCAGAGCCTTCTAAAGTCCATTGGTAGATATTATTTGAATAAGAATATTTTTTAATTTAAAAGAGCAAATTTAAGAGTTGCCATATTTTTGAAAAAATTTAATGATCAGATGATATAAAAAATTGCACAAGAAATGTTTTTTTTATGACAGATAAAAATAAATCTCGTTAGACATGATTTAATACCCACATCTTTATTTTTCGAAAAGTTGTGCCAGATTATTTCTCAAGAAAAACTCAAAATTAATCTCTCGAGGACTCACTTCATCGAATTCCTTTCTGTACTTTTCCACAATCCAGGTCTGCGCGAATTTGCCCTCGTTGATGCCGAGGACGCTCTCGCTGCCAAAGGGGTTGTCCAGCTCCGGCTGGAAGGCGCCGCCAATCACCAGGTTCGTCTTGAGGTCAGAGCTCGTCTTGATCTCCTACAACGACACACACAAGAGAGAATCGATATATACTCTATTTATGAAAACTTATTTCCTCAAAAGTACAAAGAAATTATTATGGTGTAATTTGGTTTAAAAATTTTCATGTTTCACAAATCAATAGCCCTAGGCACTTGATCATGAAGGAATTATGGTAATAATTAAATCAATACAATTATTGTTGGATATTCTAGAGAGAAAAAAACTAAATGAAACTGATTGAGATAATATTAGAAGTAAGAAAAATGTATCAGGCTCAAATCGATTTGAATACCATTATAATCTTTGTTCAAACAAAGAGTATCTAAGGTATTTCTGAGAAAGTTTGAGAGAAACAGTTGTTTTTCAAAAATGGCAACAAACATTCGAAAAATGTAACAAAAGTCATCAGAAATCTTAACATTCAACGTGCAAACTCACATCTGACAGCCTTGACATGAGAGAAGGAATATCATTCGATAATAATCTATCGGCGTCAGATATTAATTTCTCTTTGAGAGAGTTGAATGAAGAAAAGTCCTTCTCTAGAAGACTCATGCGCATTCTGTCGACATTTGGAAAGTCGCCGATGGAAATATTCTGATCTTTCGAGATGATGCTGAAAATTTCGGGAAGGGAATCCAAAAGGTTCTTCTTCTTTTTTTCTTTCCCAAAGACCGGCATCTCCTTACGCAGACGGCCAATGATATGCGCGTGGACCTTGGCGAGTCTAGCCCTTCTAATTAGGTCGTTGAGCTTACGCAGGGCGGATTGCGCGGGGAGGGAGCTGAGGTCTTCGAGGAGGTCCTTTTGCTCTAAGTCGAACAGGCGTCTGTTCTCACTAAAGACCAACGGCTGGTCCCAGAAGGACCCAATGTAGACCCTGGCGACCTCCGGCGTGCCCAGCACTTTGCCGAGGCCCCACATTAGGGCACCGTACACGCGCATCAACTGCTGGGTGTTGATACGATCGGCTTTATTGAGTACAATGCGTACTTTTTCATCGTAACCTCTCAAGGATTCGATTACCCGTCGGAATTCATCTGAAATGTCTAGCTTGTGAGCATCGAAGAGGAGCACGATACGGTCCACGTGCTCAGCGAACCATTCAATGACAGCGGCGTAATCGTAGCCTCTATCAATCCTTTGTTTCTCACCACTGAGAATGCCAGGAGTGTCGATAATGGTCATATTCTCGAGGACAGACGATTTGACCTGCGAGCAGGTCAGACGATTGAGGAAAGCATTGCCAAACTTTGATAATGGCGTAAAAGGCTTTGATGTATCGGAAACTAGGGCATTTCCGGGGATATTACTCGAGGTTTCTCCATTCATGACGATAATAAATCCGTCTGTCGTGGGTTCCGGACCGATTCTCATGCCAGGGAAGTCTTCGCCTAGTAAATGTTTAATAAAGGTGGTCTTTCCTGTTGAATATTGACCGAGGAGTAGAATCATTGGCTTGGCGGTAAAGTCACCCTTTTGTAGAGAGGGTGAATGAAAACTATGAAAGTTGTAAGCATTCTCTAGAGGAAATAGTTTCCTTTGATATAAATCCCCGAGGGTTTCACACACATTTTTAGCACTTTCGCTTTTTGACTTGGTCATTATAAAAGATGCGTTATCAAAAATATTCTAAGAATTTATGATCAAATCTGTCAAATTTCCAACTATGTCAAACACACGCTTCCAAGTTGCGAAACAAAATATGCGTGGATTTGTTTTAGCAAATTTACAGTCTTGAAAAGATCAAAATTACACGATGACCGTTTCCGGAAAAATCTACACACCCCCACAATACCATAAATCCCTCAGATCCCTCATAACCGCCAAATACACTAATGCCACAATTGAGCAATGTCAATATATCCCAGGTGTTACGTATAAAGAGAAGGAATTCTTATCAAACTTTCCAAAGCCAGCTTGTCCCGCATTCCTAGGGAAGGACAAGAAGCTATTCGAAGCTAATGCCATATCTCACTACCTCGGCAATGAAGTCCTCAGAGGCGGCAAGAACGAGAAGCTCGTCAACGACTGGGTCTCCTACACTGACTCAACAATCCTTCCATCTGTCGGTGCCTGGGTTTACAACGATCTAAAGATTTGCGAAGTCCCCAAGGACGTCTACGGCAAAGCCAGGGCCAATGTCAACACTTTGATGCGCAAGGTCAACGATTTTCTCGCAAACGTCACCTTTTTGGTCGGTGAGACGATCACTCAAGCTGACATAACCCTATTCACCGTTGTGCAACTGTTATTCTTCAACGTTTACGACGAGAGTAACAGAAAGTCGGTGCCACATCTCAACAGATGGTTCACCACCATCGCCAACCAAAAGGAGGTTCTCAGTGTCTGCGGGAAGCCGGTTTTGTTCATGAAACCTGTCGAGGCCAAGGTTGAAAAGGTTCCTGAGAAGAAGGCTGAGAAGAAGGCTGAGAAAAAGGTTGAAAAGAAGGTCGAAGAGAAGAAGCCCGAGGTGAAGAAGGAGGATCTTTTGGCCAAATTAGACAGGGGAACCTACGACATGGACGAGTGGAAGAGAATGTTCAGTAACAACGATTTGGATAAGGTCGCCCTTCCCTGGTTCATGAAGAACTTTGACGCTGAGAGATATTCAGTGTGGTACTGCGTCTACAAGTATCCAGAGGAGTTGAATCTCATCTTCCAGTCGAGTAACCTCGTTGGTGGTATGCACCAGAGACTCGACACCATCAGAAAGATGGCTTTTGGCGGTCAACATGTCTTTGGTAAGGATAAGGACAATCAAATTAGCGGCGTTTGGTTCTGGCGCGGCACCGGACTAATCTTTGAGCTCAGCGAGGACATTCAGACTGACTACGAGTCTTATACGTGGAAGAAACTGGAGCCAACTAAGCCCGAGGATTTCAAGATTATGCGCGACCACTGGGCTGGCGAGGGAAAGTATCACGGCAAGGACTATGCTGATGGAAAGATTTACAAATAGTTTCTGTCTTGTATTTACCAGAATTCAAATATAACATTTTAACGGTTATAAATCTTGAATATTTTTCTTTTCAAGTTGGGAAAAACTTATGTACAAGGAGTCATGAAAATAAAAATCAGATAGGAATGTCTTACAAACACACACAAACGTAGATAGAGTTGAAATAAATGCTTGGTGAACCCATTAGACCTGGCTGTAGACGCGTTGGTCCTTCTCAGTCTCTCTAGCTTTCTCTCCAAAGTAATTCAATTTCAGCGCCGGTATCTCGAAGCCATCCGTGAGACCAATGAAGCCGTTGTCGGAGCTGTTTAGTAGTTGATCTGAAATAATTATGGTATTACTACTAGTGAGTAGCGTCACCTGACATAATCAACATACTCTTTTTACTATCGATGCCACTGTCCGATGAGATTGTGTTATGCGACCCGGGCTCTGAGGAGTTGGGTGAAAAGTCCTGATTGCTGGGCTTCTTTTCGCCTTTCTCGTTGGCCTTTGGCGCAAAAGAAATAGGATTTTCCCGTTTCTCGTAGTAGCTCTCAGTTAACTTGACAGAACTACTGGTTAAGGAGGGATTTTTTGGCTGGTAGACTGCAAAATGGGGTCCGAATCCTTGATTCAGATCCGATAGTAGATCTGTGAGATGGGTAACTTTAATTAATTTCCTTTTGTTTAAATGGTTGAAATTGGGTAATTTTAATTCAAATACTTTTGGCGCTCAGATTTTAACATATAACTCTGTGGATAAAAAGCGTTTTTTTAGCAGAAATTTGTCAAAAATGTCCTGGGTTAATCTTTTCTAAAGAGACTAAAAGCTTTTTGACAAATTATTGAAATGTGAGATGCACACAAAAAGCAATTTGCTCCCATCACAAAAGAGTCAAATGTTATTTTTTTTTGCTAAATCCACAAAAGTACAATCCTCACATTCATTAGATGAACTGAAGCCGTTATTTTGATCAGATGCATTGCTCTGTGAGTTGTTAGGAATGGCAGTGGCCAAGGAAGAGCTAGCATTGGAGACGCTGCCCGTAATTGAAGCGGTATGGTTGATGAGGTTGGTCGAAATGGGCCTCGAGTTCTGTTGTTGAAAGTGATGCTTCGTGTAGACCTCATCGTTGACATCTTTGTAGGGGAAATACTGAGAGCTGTTGATTTGATTTGTGGAGGCTAGAAGAGACCTCTTTAACAAGAATTCGACATTTTCTATTTTTCGTTTTAAAATTCTCTAACCTCGACTTTTTGAGATTCTTTGATAAAGTAGCATGAAGGATAATAGAAAAAACTCAAGGTCTGAATGGAGAATGCAAAACAAAGGAGGAATTATTAAAACGCCCAAAAAAAGAGAATTATATTTACAAGTTGGAATAATAATTGGACTACACAGTCAACTACAGGATAAAGCACAAAGGCCAGGAAGTTTAGTACTTCAAAAAGTAGAGGGCATTGATGCAAAATCAATTTATTCCCTAAAATATGCAGACGCAATATAAGCTCACGGGGGAAATTAGATGACTCCGGAAATAACTGTAAATCCATTAACAAGGATTAGTCAGTGGATATCATCATCAGGGCTGTGCAAAACTATTTGCTTTCGACGGCTTTTTGACAACTCTGCTTCTAATGTTATTTTTATAAATATTTCCAAGATATTTTTTGTAATTTTGGAGAATATTGTGTGAGAAAAATAAGATTTCGGCGTGAGTAAGCCAAAAGAGGGGTAGACATGAACTATTTATTCAACACACACACACGCACTTCAAAGCTTTTGATTGGTGACTCATGAGATCAGTTTTTAAGAAAACCAACATTGGATTCCTCTGCTTGAGATTTTGAAAGAATTTGGCCAAGACAGATGGTGTACTTCACCAGTCTATAATCATTTAATTGGTGTACATGAATTGAACCAAAATTCTACTTTATTTTAAGTAGAATTTAATTGGAAAAAAATCCTTTTCAAAGAAGAAAAAAAATTCAAACTATTTCAAGTTTTCTCTTGATTAATTATGTCTGAAAGATTTCTCTTATCTTTTAATGTTGAATTTCATCAATTTCTTTTCAACTAAAAGTTTGAAGGAAAAAAAATCAAAAATATATTTTTAATTTTGAAGATTTACCAAGATTGATTCGCAAAAATCCTTACTCTTGATTTATCTGCATAGAGAAATGATTAATTGAAATTTGGAAGAGAAAAATTCATAATACAGTACAAAATGAAATATGTTTATCAAAAAGAAATCAAAATCTTGTTCAATCTTGATTTACACTCAAAAATAAAATAAAATACAATCATCTGAGAGAATTGTGTGTGAGTGTGTGGAAGCGTAGTAAAATTGGTTCAATGAAAGAGAACATCAAGGAATCAATGAATGAATTGTAGTAAAAAGGAAGAATAAAACTTGGGTTGTTAGAAAACCTCAAGTCTTTCTGACTTTGGAAATGAATTTTCTCGTAAATTGCTCTTCGCAAAGCAGGTTAAAAGTGGGCTTCTCCTCTCTCAAAGGAGGGAATGCTAGGATTGATAAAAATCTTCCAACCAAGTACACGAAAAGGGAATTTATTGCTTCTTTGACCTTTGTAACGATTAGAACGAAAATAATACAAGACAGAGATTTAGCCTCGTGAGACAAAACACTCTTTATGATCGAGTTTTAATCGTAGGGAGCTCAATAAAACTTTTATTATTTCAGTAGACTTGTTGGACACGACAGAAAATCGTCTAGGTTTCGACCAAAAGACCCAAATGTTCCTCAATATTCGAAGATTTAAAAATACGCACAAACTTGAAATGACTAAAGTTTTGTGGCGCTTCACAAAGGAAGTAGGAGGATTCAAAAGCATTTTATTAGCTCGCTTTAAGGAAAGAAGAGGGAAATAAACCTTTAAGAATAATAATATTTTAGACACGAACTGGGTTCTCTTTTTATTGTCAAGTACAAATTCTCCATGCACGATGAATAAACTATTCAAAAGAAGTGATGAAAACGCAAGATATGAATTCCCATAAAGAATAAAAAGGAAATGTCTTCTTTTCTGAGGTTGCTTTCCGAGGGAAAACAAATCACTGAGATCTCTCTCTTCTACATTCGCCTTAAATCAATGTTTATGACGGGACTGTACTTCTCTCCAGAGGTATAATCTTCGCTGAGGTAGAAAGCAAGACTGCATGGGGCCTATGTTTATTATCTTTTGAAAGGTATTCTAAGAATAGAGGGGAAAAACTAGACAATTAATTGTTCGAATTCTTAGAAAATCCCCAATGTTTATTGGGGTTTTTGTTCAATGCCAAAATAGTTAATTCCTTTCAGTTGGGAATTTTACTATTGATTTAAAGCGCTACACCATGTAAGGCTGAAATCCAAGAACCAAGCACATGAATAAAAAAGCATCATTTCTGTGAATAAAGATTGCGATGAAAAAATACTCGAAAACAAAAAGTTATTTCGTCTCTCAAAAGTATGATTCTTCAGAGATAGTTATCGAGTAACGAATTTTATCGAGTTAATGGCTCTCACTCACTGTTAGCTCTAGACTGGTCCACAATATACTTTGAGGCCTTATTGTGAAGCTCTTGCGAGGTCAATTGATGCGGCACGTAAATACTATCACGGTTATTCTGCGAGTCGTCATGAAAGCAAGAGTAGATCTGACTGGGCTCATTGAGCATAGACATGTTGATGGTGTGCTGCCTATTGAGGCTGCCGTGGCAGTGTATCGTCGGCAGGTAGTTGGAGCCGATATTCGATAGGCCACAAGAGTTCTGTCGCTGGTAGGTCACTGGCGTAACATGTGGCAGGGTGGCGGCGGTGTAGCCCATTTGGACAAGACTGGCGTCGCCACAGGCGTAGGAGCTCATCGCCCCCGGGTCGTTGTTACCCAATATACCGTGAGTTGATTGAATTGGTAGATTGACCTATGAAGAAAGATTTTTATTGATTATTTCTGCACATCACGCTCAGATGAACAGCGATGTTGAGAAGAGGGTAGATTTATTGCCCCCTTGACCTATCTCTCTTGAGCATAGAAACATAACTCGTTCACGTAAAAGAGCACATGAGAATCGATAAAAAGCAGTCTTTATTTACATTTTCTTAGAGAGAGAGAGAGAGAGAGAAGATGTACACTTTTGACAAGCACATTAGCACTGACGTTCTGCAACAGAGAGAATAATGAGTCATACTAATTTACTACTGATTTACAAGCATTGTCAACTTTTCCCACGGAACAATTAGCAACCAGAGACAGTCTAGATGGATTTCCGATCACAGCTGACCTTAGATCACAGGCATGAGAAATAAAAAATAACCTCGCTCTATGTAGTTGATTTTTCTCTCAGAAAAAGATTTCTCAAGCAGACAGTTTCTTTTTCTTCTCAGCAGGTGATGAAGCATGCGAGTGAGTTGACTCATTGCTCACACAGCAGGCTGAGAGGCAATGGAGAACCCAAGTTCATACACGCAGACAAATGTTTAATTAAGTCCTTCTTTTTCTAAAATTGAGTAAGGCGTTTCGTTCTAAATTGAATACTAAGGAGCGAAGCTTATGAATAGCAGTTATGAATCATCAGATAATGATAGTTAATAAATTAATTGGAATAACCCATTTTATGCATTTTTTCATAAATTATACAATCATTCTGTCAACTAGTGGAAAAGTTAATTAAAAATTGTAATTTCTTTTCAAAGCTTGATACACATAACACAATAAGTGAATAGCTGTTCCACCTTATTTGCAGAAATACATTCTCTGCTTTCCTAATTAATTCTCTCAGCATGTTGAATTGCAACAAAAATTCGGAAAATACCAGGTCGTTTTTGATCGAAAAGGTCGAAAGGATCACTTTTTAAATAAGATAACGAGGAATCGCTTTAGATTGCTCAGTTATACGATGAAGAACTAGTTCTGACTATACGTTAAAGTCCATTTACAAATAAATTCAAATGGCCGCCATCGATTTTCCCACGCAAATTATTCCGCTCCTAAAGATAATCAGATTGTTTGGAAAATATTCTCCGTTAAGATTTCGATTCTGGCTAATTTTTAACTAGATATCGCGCATCAGTCACATCTTCTTAACAAAAGGCTTTTAGGATTGAGATCGTTTCTTCTAAAGGATAGCATTTTTTTGTAGTTCCCAAATATTACTCCCAACTCTCACAGAATCTTGAGAAAATCCCGGTTTAAGTTTTGGCGCAAGTTCAAATTAATTTGCACACGATTTTCATACACAAATTAATTTTACCTGTTTCCAACACCTTTTTTATTAGAATTGAGTTTCATAGCCGAATCTGGCTCTCTTCGGGTTCACATGAGGGGTTATAATGGGGGAGGAAGGTTTAGAAGCTATTTACAATGTAAATATGTTTCAAGGAGGGAGGAGATTGGAATCGAACCCACGCCATATGAAATATCATATTTATAGGACTTGGGGAAAAATCCACCACACAATCCCTATATGTAGTCAGTTCTCATAAGAAGGTAATCTCATTTAGAGGGATTATCTTCTCTACTCAGAACAGTAATAATATTGAATTATTACACAAAGCGATCACGAATTATCGAGAGCTATTTATTGATTAATTCATTTATTTCACTGTGCACTCTTAGTGTCCACCGAATATATTTCTCTCTGTTGAGTAAGTGAGTCGAGTAAATAATCTATAAATCTACAATGTTTAGAAGATTCACACTCTTATTTCAAGTTGCATATCTAGCGTTGAAATGTGTACGGGAAACATAAAGACTAGAGGAGTCTGCTTATCTGTAGGGAATTTGAAAAAGTGCATTTTAACAGTTTTTGGGCTAAATAACATGTCTCGAATTGGTGTGTACACTTTGTGTTATCAGAATAGAGAGGAAATTTAATTATCGACGAGTTTTTGAAACTGATATTCACCTTCTTGAGATTTTATGATGATATATATATACCTTGGCCAGGAAGGGTTTTCAGCTTAGTCCATTTTATTCATAAGACCTTAAGCCTGATTCTCTCAGGCTTTCTAAATACTCATTAGTAGAGCAACCTAGAAAAGCAGGAAATTTCACAAAGATGGTGAGAATTTTTTGAAAAAATAAAATAAAAAAGGTAATTTTTTAAATTTTATACTTGAGTTCTACAATAAGTAAACATTTTTCTGACCTTTGATGTCTTTAATTTAGAATGATCATGATTGGCTTTTTATCATTTCTTATGGAAAAAATCTGAATTCATTCGATTTCTAAATTAATCTACCAATAGTCTCAGATAAAAAGGTTGCTTATCTTCTTACCCTTTAGGCCTACAAGATTTATTTTTCGAGTTATTTAGCTAATTCTGAATTCGCACAAAAAACCATTAGGTTTGAAGCTTTGTAGAGGGACCTACCTTGAACTGCCAGGCGGGTTTGAGTCGAAAGGCAAACCACGAGGCCAGCCAGAGGAAGAGGTACGTCAGCGAGGTCATCATACCGGTGAGCATCAGATGACTGCCGGTGTTGCGGTAAATCTCGAGGCTGGCGAGGAATATCGGCGTCTTGACCAAAATGATGATTATCGTCAGGATCATGGAGAAGATGTGCGGCGTGTAGACGTGGAAGCAACAAAAGCATTGCCCCGTGTCCTGCGACATCCTATTATTTCCCAAAAGACTGTTATTTCCGTTATTCAGGCACAGGTATTGGCGGTAGGCTGAGAGGTTGGAGGAAAACTGTCGCTTGCCATATTCAAAGACTGTGTAGAAGGCTATCAGCATTATGAAGGACCCGATCACGGATAATAGCATGTAGGAGAAATTGCTGATTGTAATATTCTAAATGTAAATTATTGGTTCAATAAAGTCCTTCCAATGTATTACTCTCTCTCTGTTAGCTGTCTATCCAGAAGAATTGTTATGTAACTGGTTTTATGACAAGAGATATAAACGACCGAAAAAGTAGAAAGAGAGGTTCTATATCTGTTAGACTTTAGAAGAGGGGAAGAACGTTAAAATGCTTTTGTTGTATAAAACAACTTATAATTATCTTGCAGAAAGTCTCTTGTAATAAGTGTTACTGAAATGATTATTTTATGTTTCTTTTTTAAAGAAATGGGAACTCTTAGCTGTTCGACAACATTATATGGGGTTTCGTATTGATCAGAGGATGAAGAGGGATTTCTTGTAACCAAACATGTTTCCAAAGTTATCACATGAAAAAAGCCTCGAAGTTTTAGTCGATAATATTTTGGATCTTATTCCTGCACACTTACTAATAATGGTCGGGACACACACTATGGAATCATAGTTTTAGCCCGGGTGTAAGGTGCAAAGTACTTGTGAGTAGTATGGCAAATCACCATACACTCTTAATACAAGTGTCCACTTTTTTAATGTTACTATTTTTTATATGAATGTATTTATAAAGAAGCCTCGAAGAGTTTGCAAGACTGGGTCGTCATCACTGCTTGCCATGATGATACAATCTACATTAAGAGAGTATTCGATTTTGGCGCCTAAAAATACATATCTTGGGAGTTTATAAGGTCACCCCTTTGATGATCCAGACGAAAATTTAAGATAAAAGCAGTTAACAGATCCTAGGATGGATATAAGCAACTATCCGGAAAAAGAGAATTCAACTAATTCTTCTAGAACCCTCACTTCTTGATCCTTCTCTGCCTGACCACCTTATTTTCCAATATCTGAGAATTTACTCGGCATGCATTTTTCGGATCACAAGCTGCTCAGACTTTTATACCATACTTTCTAAGTTTTGAAGGGATGTACATTTCGAAAGGGCATCTTCCTCGTATAAGCATCGACTTATGTCTTTTTTTCTTCAAGCTACCTAGCTGATTTATCATCTAAGCGAATATACTTTTTGATAAAATAAAATCTCGAGAGTGTCATAGAGGGCACAATCTTATCAGAGTGGTAATCTTCAGACCAAGAAACCATAGTTGCGACAGATTATATAAACAGAGATATCAGCATCATGGAAGGTATTAAAAACTTCGTTGTTTCGAATAACTTTAGGTTATAGGTTGCTATAGGAATACTAGAGACCCTTGGTTATTGAATCTTGTTATTTTTCAAGAAAATATTCTTAGAAAATGAACCGGGTGGAAAACCACTCGAGGGACAGGGTTAAAGTGGTTTTGGGAAGCTCGTTCACTCACCTCAACAGTGATATGTTGTTGTTCCTCAATGATTCTCAAAAGGGTCTCCTTCACCTTGGAGCTCTTCCGGGAGAAGTCGACCATGTGAGCGTTGATGGCCATTTTGGTCAGAACGTTAATAATGCACAGCTCAATGATGATTTGCACGCTGCCCACAATGAGGAGGATTGCAAATGTGAAGGCGAATATCTTGTTAGTGTACCAGAACACAGCCGGATACCGCATGCATAACAAGAGCAGAGAGAATAGAACATTGAAATATTCCGGGGACATTGGCTTGGGGGCCACAGGGCCGTTGGTGATCATTTTGTACATGAGGTCCTCTGTGGACATTGATACTGAACTCGAGGTGGTGGTGGTGTCGTAAAAGTTTTGTTGGATAGTCAGTATCTCCTCACTCTGGTCGTGGTCTCTGAAGAGGACCCTCTTCTCTTGGTTGAGGTCGTGCTGGAAGATGAGACTCAGGTCGTTGTTCCAGATGTAATCTGAAATTTATTATTTCTTGAATGAAAATTTCGAATGCAAGCACTTTTCTAGTGAATCTGAGAAAAGCAATCTACTCTTTGATAGTTTCAACTGCGTTGGAAAGTTATTGCGAATTCGTATTTTCGATCAGTCGTTCGGGTCAAGAACTACCACCATTGTACGATCAAAAATGCGAAACTGGAGGAAAACTGGACTATTTTTCAACCATATTATACTTTAAGAACCGACTCTAGAATTCAATGATAATTCCTATTTTTCAAAGTTAACTAGGCTAAAAATTAAATTTTAAGAACTTTTCGATTTATGAGAATTTTTCCTAAAATATTTAGTTTGGGAGATATTCACGGTATCTTTGAAGATAAATGAGGTCTTCCGACTCTCATAGAATCCAGTCAATAAAATAGAATAATTATGAATTTTTTCTTGTTATTCTAATACAGTTACATACTTTGCAAATTTTAAGTTTTCTACAACCTAAGATGCGAAAAATAGTAAAACTCAAAATTACAAAATATCGTTTTTGAGTATTTTTCAAAATTCGAATAAATGACTGAATACCCTAAAATATATAATCAGAAAGCCTACAAACTCTTCTTCAATATGATGTGACCTGATGTATTTTACGACTTCGGATGTGTGAATAACGATAAGGAAAGTCAATGTTGCTAAGGAGCAACACCGGGTCTTAGAGGGTTAGATGAAGAGAATTCTTAGAGGAGTAGATCGATGTTCTGATCAGTTCTGAACCTCAAAAAAGGATCAAACTTAGGAGAGAATAAGTAAAGTATTTTTAATTTAATATTCTCGACAGTCGTATTGATGAAAGTCAGGGTATTGATATTAGATACAAAAATCAAAGAATGCAAATGATAATTGTTTGATGAACCTAGCTGATCATCGATTTGTACATATTCGTAATATACTAATCGACGTCTCCAATTTATTAGAAGATTCGCCAGTGGATGAGAAAGAGTCATCCTCATCATTAAGTTCTACTTTCAAAGGGGGTGGGTGCAATGAGGGAATAAATATTAGTCATTCTCTGCTTAAGTCGACAGAGAGATGAAGAGAGGCTGAAAAGGGAGATTTTAGTTCCAAAAAAGAGGAATTATTATTATTCTTTTTTTAATAGAGGAATGATGGAGAGAAAAGTTATAAATACAGTAATAATACTCTTCTATCCCATATTTTTATATGACCCGGGGCTGAATAATTTCCGTGTTGCCATGTTGGATTTCCATAAATGGTTCCAGTGCAATTTATAACACTCGGTAGCAAAGTAGAGTATTTTCTGTTCTCCGTTATTATGTGTACTTGTTCAGCAAGTGGGATTACTAATGAGCGGTGTCCTTTCTTGGGATTCTTTTGAGTGTGGAATAAGATTCCGCGTTCACTCTCACTCTACTAAAGATGCCTCATAGAAAGCGTATTATGCAGTCAGAGAGTGCTCTCTGCAACTTGACATGAAAAGAGTATTCGCTGTTTGCAAGACAATTTAGAATGAAGAAAACGTGTTGTCATTGATATGGAAAGGATGAAAGATTGACAAATTAGACGAGGCAATATCTTGAGGCCTACTTGAGAGACTAAAACATTGGTAGAATTTAGAGATCAACCACATGAATGATTATTAGGGTTGAATTAAATTTTGAATTGACCTCAGGGTCCAGAATTGAATATGTATTATTTCAACAAAAATGTATTCTATTTTTCGTAATTATTTACTTTTTACGACATTTTCTTGATATTTGTTGAGAGACGATTTTTTGTTGCTAGTGTACTTTTTAATGGGACTGAAAAAATGCTAAAATTGGAATTCCCAAATGCCGAAACTAATGACCATGTATCGCGGTTTTTGTCAATAATGGTATTCCGCTCAACAAGGTTAGAAGTGAAGGTACAAAAAAATTCTTTCAAATTGCTTTACTCATGAACACGGATTCTATCATAACACGGATTTTGATGAATATATGTGTGCATTAAAAGAGTATTACTTTTTATCCTTAGAAATGCATTATTTCAAGATACACTTTGTAATGAAATTTCTTTTCATCTAATCTAAATGTGTAGCCCTAATGAAAAAGAAGATATCCTAATCTCTACTGATGAGTAGGGCTACCAAATGCCTTTTTTACAAAAGAGGTTTTTCTTAGTTAACATGGATCATTGATCAATAAAATCGACATCCGAGAGTCTAGAAATACTCCTAGAAAAGGCCATTCTCATGCCTTTTTTGATTGCAATCGACTTTTAGCTAGAACAACCAATGAAATGCACGTATTGATTACTAAGTGCTAAATTGTTGTGTGTCTGTACCACTAATACTAGAAATTGTACCTTTTTAGGCCTTGCCTTTTTTAATCAGAAGCCTTACTGATGAGTCTTGAGAAAGACGATGGTATATCATTGATGGCAACAAGATTTCTTCAATAAAGATTACTGTGAATATATTTTGGATTATTCTGTCGCGAAAATGGAAATTCAAGATATGTTTAATTAAAGTCTACTGATTCATTTCTGACAGTCGAGAATGACAATTTTTCTAGCTCCTCGTAACTTTCTCATAAAGCAGTTTTTAGATTTAGCTTGGGAATTCTTGGTTTAAAACATCTCTTCACTCGAAAGACATTATTTCAATTTTAAAAAATAAAATTCAAGGGAAAACTTTTTGTAACAAATACTTCATGTCATTATTAATTCCGTTTTGTAATGCACTTGAGTTGTTAGTCATTTTATCACTTGAATATTAAAATGATATCTCATCATATTCCTTGAAATGTAAATAACTTGTTTATTACTCCCAAGGGACGCAATGATTCACAAGAAACTTATTTTTTATACATTTTCGTAAATTGAGGGAGAATAACACGAAAGAACATATTTGAGGATATTCTTCATGGCGTACCATGTACGGTGGAATTGTAGTCATAAAAAAACCGTTAGACTTGTACATTGCAAGAATATCTCACACGATGAATCGAATCATAAACCGAGCGATTATCATTCATTATTTCCACACTAAAAAATGCTAAAGTGTTTGCATTTGTTTGTATGCGTTTTTTATTTTCATTGGGGAGACAGGAAATTCCTTCTCAAATGTATTGCAAGAGGAAAAAGTACAGTAATCCCCCTTGTACATAACGTGTTAGGTCATCAGAAAGACGTGAAACGTGTTCTTTCCTTGGGAGAGGAATAATGCAACTCATTTATTGACATACATCTTGTGTACACAAAAACATGAGGGAATGCAGTTTTAAATCAAATTGTTGACCCTTCTTTGTGAGGAAAAAAAAAAGTTTTTTTTTCATTCTTTTGTGAGAGAAATGCGTAATTCACTTTTTTCGTGTGTCTGTGTGTGTGTGTGCATTGAAGGGAATAATTATTAATTTTTTTTTGAAAATAAACTTGGTTTTTTTTATAACTTTAAAGTACTTTAGGAGTTGATAATTTATCTCTCTAGTCGTGGATAGATGAAAAGAATACGTCAGAAATCTCTTTAGGAGAAATATACAACAACATGTTTGAATAAATCGTCCCTTTTTAAATGTCATTTAAAAAGAGAGATCTCTGACGTAGTATTATTATTCAGAAGAATCCACAAAAAATAAACTATTATTCAAACAAGTTGTTTTTAGATTATTACATAATTTGATTAAAATGTCATTGAATAAGTTGGTGCTGAGAGAGAGAACGCTGGGAGTTTATGTTGCAATACACTTCCAAAGGACAAGTATTGATTATTTCAACTTTGAAAGAAGAAGGAGGAGGTTTCTAGGGTTTCCAAAGCAAATTCTTCCGTGAAAGCTACATTGGAAATTGTTTTTATAAAAACTATTCAGCGAACAACTGTCTTTAATGAACACTCTACGAGGGATTATTTAAGCTTCTGGGTTCATTAAAACTAAATGAAACCAGGGGACGTAACTTCTTACTCGATAATGAATAACAGGACACATTAGTGCAGTAAAACAATGCAAACATTTTAGTCTTATTTGTCTCAATTTCAAATTTGGCGCGACACATTTTTCCTTGGATATTGTTTGTAAAAAGTACCGCATTGTGGAATCCTGAGAAAGTCATCTTGGTCGTTCGAAAATTAAGCTACATATCCATTTAAAATCTTTAGAGTAGGGGGTTAGTGGCGAGCAGAGCCTGAGCAGTGCTTCTCGAAGCTTAGTTTGTTATTTTAAGAGGTCCAAGGTATTCTTTCGATGAAAATTCATTTTGAGAAATTGAGAAAATCAATTTGATAGCTTGTTGTTTAAAAAAGAAATCTAAAACATGATATTTTTCGAAATTTAATAATAAAATAAAATTTAAGATTTTTATCAAATATATTTATAATTTTCAAAATATATCTTAATGATTTTCTCTAAACTTTCATCATGAGCTATGCTCAAAAATATCAATTAAATTTGATTGTTCTATCATAAAGATTTTCCCGTATAATCATAAAATTGGCCAAAAAGATTCTTGTTCTCAAATATCGAATCGTTGATTTTCAAAATGAATTTCCAAAGTTATTTCTAAGTTTGATTTCTTAGTCTTATCTTACAAATTCCAAACTTTCAAATTGAATATCCTTTATTTTCAATCAAACATTGGATTTAATACATTTAGTAGAGTTCCTGAAAATCTTAATGATAAAAAAAAGTAGTTTTTTTCGAGAAAATTAATTTGATCATTTTTTTGAAGAGCGCCTTTTTAAGAGAGTAGGGGAAAAACTATTTGATAAAAAAATTAATCGAATTTTTAGGGTAAATGGAAGAACACATTTTTATTGAAAATCACTTACATAACGTCAGGTTATTTTGAAAATATCGTACATTTCAAAATGATAGATCAGGATAAATGGTAGTTAATTTTGATAGTTATTTTTTTATATATATTTACTAAATATCATCAAAATTCTGACAAAATTTCATGTTGAATTTCAACAATTATTTAGATTTTTTTTTTAAATAACAAGCTATCAAATTGATTTCCCCAAACTTGCACAAAGAACTGCAAAAGGTATAGTCACTGTAAAAGTTGACTTTTGGTATATGCAATTCGTTTTGCAAAACATCCCTCCTCTGTCCCGTTGTGAGGTCTCGGTAAATGTTAGATGATCAAAGATCTGTCGGTGTATTCTTTTGAGTACAAAAGGGAGGAGAGCGTAAAACCTCATTGCTTGAAAAGGTAATAAAAAAAGATTTTTGGACAGTGAAAAGATCCAGCAATAAAATACTCTCTTTGAAGAGATTCAGGAGGGAATAATCACTCGAATCCTAGTTATCACTCCCCAAGGTTTGTTCTTTTATAAAAGACAATTTTCTAAAGTTTAATTAAATATTCCACGCACACAGTTAAGAGTACCATGTGTGGAATATTCGATACCGAAGAAGACACATAGAGAATGTTCATCTAAAGTGTGCTTAGTTATTCAAAAAAGAAGGAATTCATAGCTTTTCTATAAAAGTTAGTCGGTGTCTCTGCCTGTCTATGGAGATCTGACAAGCGTTGTGTTTCATGACACTAGCCTCGATCAATCACTGCCTAGACCTGTATTGTGTGTGATTGATAGTCAATCCCCCCCCCAAAGGAATAGATCGCTTCTACACAAAAGGATCATCAACTATCGAGAAGGTCTACTCGATAATGCCTGTTTTTCTAACCTAGAGAGTGTACTACTCGCAAGTAGACCTCCTATGAATTAAGATTTCTGATATTGACAGATCTTACCAGGATCCAAGATTTTCTTAATTCAATTATTAATCCATTGAAAAGTGCAAATTTTAAATGTGAAAAATAACACAATTAGTTTTTGTTAATCTAATTTTATAACATCTTTGAAAGAAGGACAAGTCCTGGAAAACAGTTAGTGACACAAGATCGTACGCTTATTGAAGAATGAGAAAACGATATGACCTCAGAGATTTTAGAGCAACACTAAAAATATGAAATAAAAACTGGATACTAATGAGAGAGAGTACGTGCCAGGCAGAGTTAATGAGTCGACCTTGTGAGCACAATAAACGTTAATAACATTATTTTTACGCTTAAAATACAAAGTCAGAAATGTAGTCTTTTCATCTAATTGACTCTCCTCACACACACCATCAAACCACTCTGTGTGCTTATAGCGTTATTGCAAAGAACTATAATTCCAGTAGCTCAATGTTTCCTCGTGTATTTTTCTATAAAATATTTATTCATCTTACGCAATTTCATTATGCAACTTTGAAAATGCCCATGATAATCAACTCAAGAAGCCATGGGAAAAATATATCAACAACCAAAAGTTTCACAACAACAAAATTGAATTCCAACGTTTTGAGGTATAACTGCATTCCCATCGATTTTAACGTCTCTTGGTCAATGCTAGGTCAACAAGAGTTGCTAATTTTTAATTCTCACCGGTTTATTTTTATCAAAATAATATTTTTTTGACCTCCAAAGATGATTTTTTTTGTTCTATATTTCTTTCATATTCCATGCAAATTTTTTCTCAATTGCAGACATTCGACTAATTCACTAGAAAAAATTTTATTGCTAAAGGAAACTAGACAGCTTTAATAACATTTTGAATTTTTTTTTTAGAATTTCGCATTTTTCTCTGTAAATACAGACTCTGTATTTTACAGAGTGATAAGGACCCTTAATTTTTTATCAAATTCAATCACATGAAACAATTAAATAAAGATAAAATCAGCACGGTCCAATTCATTACAAGAAAAATGATGAGTCATAATTAATCCTAGACTAGAAAATAGTTTTTTCTTGTTCTCAAATTGGTCTCATAAAAAGCATTGAGAATCAAGAGAAAACTCACTTTCAGAGAGCGCGCGATGATAAATCTGTTGAGCTTCAAAGATGGGCAAGGGTAGGTAGAGGAGAAAGGCGATTAAAACGTGTAAGAACGAGGAGTAAGGCAGAAAGTTAACTTTGAAGCGCTTATAAGTCTTGGAGAGGTTACTCATCAGAGTGGCCGGCTTCTTCCACTCGTAGTTCTTGCCATTCCAAGCATCGGAAGATAGAATGTAACTCTCCGGCTTTGTAGCGTCGAGGAATTCCTTTGGGGAAGTGTCGAATCCGTCATTTAAAACGACCAGGAGGTTGTCAGTGTCCCTGCCGATCTGAATTCCTTCGTTGGCAAAGTTCTGCGTCTTTATAAGGCATGCGTAGAGGAAGAAGACGTAGCTGACTAGGGCAGCTATGGTTAGTGCGAGGTAAAAGTTTAATCCAAAATGACTCCAATTACTGCCGTATTTCGGATCAAAGACGAGACTCTTGAAGGAGAGATACCTTGAGATGCCTACGTAGAGGAGGAAGCCGTGTAGGATCGAGTTCAGGACCACATACCAAATCCTCCAGAGTTCATCGCAATTCAAGCTACTATGTTTCATTGTCATGAGTTCTCCTAATGGTCAGTATGCATTGCTTTCAAATTTTTGAATGAATTGTAGTAAAAATTCCTCAATGAAATGTATGTCAAGTTTCTTTAATCACAATGGAGTCATTTCATTGGCCAGGATTAGTCATGCAATTTCATTGGTCAGTCCTATCTACACGGTGTAGACTACACCATTGTGTGCTCTTCTTCTTGTTTTCTAGTTGATTAAATACTGAATCTTGCATTCTCATTGGACGAGGATGAATAATCGTAGTAGATGTTGAATGCAGATAACTCTTGGACGTCATCTATTATGTTCAACTTAATAATTAAGTCTTAATTTGCCAAGGAGTTGAACAAATATTAGAGAATATTTCGTTCTTTAGTAAAGATAAATGATTGTTACACTCATTCAGTAAACTAGGTGAAGCTAGGGTTACGAAAAACTGATCACTTTGCTTAAACGGGATACAAATTAGCTAATACTATAAAAATATCATATTTTTTTAATATGTAGTACTTATGAGTAGAAAGATGCTTTTAAGAGTAATTTTAACGAGAATTAATTCAGTCTGATTGTGAAGCTGAAGTAATTGACCATTTCGAATAATGCAGATTTAATATCATCATGAAAGAGTGGCCAATTTTATGTAAAAGGTTTATTATGAAAAAATTATTTTGGAGTATTGAGTCTGTACTTGGCCTTGATCCTTTCGAGTTCCTCTTTTTTCTTATCGACATCAGCCTTTTTGCTGATCTTATTCTTCTGATAGTAGAGCACAACAAGATAACGATTACAGACGTTGAATCCTGAGAGGTGATCGCAAGCATTTTTCGCATCAAAAATATCTTCATAAACAACAATAGCGGTACCTTTGGTCTCTGGCGTGTTGCCGACTCGCATTTGTCTGATTGCCCCGTACTTTCCAAAAATGTCGTACATTTCTTCTGATGTGATGTTGTATGGAATATTTTTCACGAGAAGGTATCTGTTAACCTCTGGAGGCAGACGAATCTAAACCCAATTATATTGGTGACTTACATTATTTCTTCTACCAAGTGCCATTTGAGCTAATGATTATAATTTAAAGGCAATTTCTTGCCGGTTTGTAGTCTTTAAAAAGCTGGTTTTTACAAAATAATTCGTATTTTCAAATATTCAACTATCTTAAACGAATAATAATCTTTAACTTTCGTGTTTGAGTTAAACAATCTGTGTATAACTCAAATTCAAAATTATCATTTTAATATGAGTTACAAAAACAGAAAGGTGAACATTTTTTAAAAGAGAATTCAAGTAATTCGTCATTTTTATTGTTATATAAAATGGATTATTGCAAAAATGAAAGTCTAATAATTATGAGATCGTGTGGGGGTAAATAATTTGTCATTTGGGGTAAGAAACTCAACATGAGATTTCTACATGCTTTCACAAAAACCAATATCACAATTGTTGATTTATCTTTAAAAATGCGGGAATATTTATCAAAATTGTATAACAAGTTATTCACTAACGCCTCAATCACATTCGTACTTTTCATCATCGTCAAAGTCCTGAAAAGTAAGAAAAGTAAATCAAAATATTCACTTGAACATAAAACGCAACCAATTACCTGAAATGACATTTTAAAGTCAATACTGGGCAATTTCAAGTTTGTCGATTGACATTCAATATCGCTTAGCTGTTGGATTCTCGTGCGCAATTCCAATAAATCATTCTGGTACGTCTCCAGTTCCCGTTGGAGGATGGACCGCCTAGAAAGTTGAGTGACCATTAGATATGTATTAGATAAAATATCCCAACTTATAATTCTTTTGTTGAATGGACAAAAGACAAAAAGTTGAAATAATAGTTTCACATGATAAAAATAAACTTTAGTAAAGACACGAGCAACCAGCTACACCTAATTGGGCTCACACTTAGCGAAGCCAAAACCAAAATAATGCAATTCGGAATATCCGAAATCAACATCGTCCCACAATCTCTTATGAACCTCATGGTAGACACTACCAAGCACTTGGGCGTTGACTTTGATAGTTCGCTCAGCACTGATAAACATGTCAATAATATTGTAAGGTCTTTCATCTTTTCCTCCAACAAGATAAGGAAGAATATCACATCACCTGACATACGCCTACATTGTTACAAAACCCTCCTCCTGCCCATAATCGAGTATGGATCATCTGTACTAACAAAGATCTCCATTAGTCAATCGGACAAGATTGAACACTTCAATTTCACTATCTTGGCTGTGTTTACCCTGGCCCAAGATCCTATAGATCCCGTCTGATGCTTGCCAATCTCATACCACTTTGGATTCGTAGACACGCATCGTTCATAGCCAACTACAACAGAATCTCCTCGATGAACGAATCCCACACTGGCCCCTACAACTTGCGAAGACCGAAGCTCTCTAACTCAATATACCTAAATATGTTGATGAAAATTCCACTCTCAGTTCGTGACAAGTTAAAGAACGAGACCAACATCAAAAACGATCTCGAAAGCTCTACTATTGTATATAAATCCAAAAATTTGCCCCCTCATAAACCAATTCCTGTCTAACAGACGATAGATTATAGTGCTATATATTTTTAAATATACTTCTTTCAAATCAAAATAATAATTGAACGAGTCTCGTTGGTTTGTTAAATTAACCTTCCTAGGCCCAAGCATAGAAAAACTTGAACTAAATTTTGAATGTACAAACCAATCAAGCGATAACTTACTCAGCGCTTCTTCTGAAGTCTTGTCTGTCGTGATAATCTCCAAGAGCTGCATCTTGTCGACAGGTGAAAAGTAATGCATTCCAATTACCTGATTGTAAAAAGGAAATTTAAAAAAAATTCAGTCATTTTTCAAAATTAACTTAAAGTACCGAATACTACCAAGTTGGTGTACTTGCAAGACCTGTTATATTTTTAGATTCAAATTAATTAATAACCGCCACTAACTAAATCTGACTAGTTGCGCCAATACAACGGGGGTATTCAATATTTTTAAATATTCAGGTCTTGTATCTCTTGTTGATATTTCTACTCTTGAATAAATTTTTCAACATAATAAATCCTACAGTGGTCCTTCTAAAGGATTACTTGGCTAATCAAATCTTTTACAGACTTCTGATGCCCGAGTCATTAGTTTGAGAACTCATGTCGATAGTAAAGGTCGTCAATGAGTCGATCTATCAAGTGGTGGAATCTGGAAGCAGGTTAATAGATCCTAGAATGTGAGGCAAGTCAACTTGTAAGCATGTTATGCCAAAGCGCTATGCTCAAGTGGCGTCTTTCATGGCTTACGTAACAGAATAATGAGAAAAAGATTTTACGGCATAAAATGCATATTTCTGGCAAGAATATTAATTTTCGCTCACATTCTCAGGATTCTTGCTAACCGAAGCAATCTCCTTAATCGGCAGCGCTGAGGTATTTGAGGCAAAGATGGCATCAGGACGCATGACCTTTTCCACCTCCTGGAGGATCTTATGCTTGAGGTTGATATCTTCAAAGACAGCCTCAATAATGAGATCTGCATTCTTGAGATGATTCATTTCGAGGGTCGGTTGGAGGTTTGCCATGATCTTGTCACTCTCAAGGCGTGTCATTCTCTTCTTCCTGATCAGGCCTTCAAAGTTCTTCTGGATCTGGTGGACGCCACGGTCAAGGCCGGTTTGATTGACGTCCTTCATAATGCAGTGAATGTTGTTTTGAATGGAGACTTGAGCCACACCTGCGCCCATAAGCCCAGAGCCGAGAACACTAACCGTACTTGAAGAGAAGAGGTAAAACTTCAGACAACAGTTTTTCTAGGAAGATAAGTTGCAAGCCAGACCATTTTTATTTTATTTCATATCCACAAATTAGTCACGAAGACTTTTTGAAGAAGTTAAATTAACTTAGTTAATGTCAAAAAAAAGTACTACTTAGGAGTAGGTGGGTTAATTAATATTGTTTGATAAGTTTCAAGGTAGAACTAACTTGACTGCAGACTTTGGCTTGCCACTGCGATTCTTCTTGCACTCAGTTGTCCCTTCAAAGAGACCAAATAGAGCCCTAGATACATTGGTCATGCCCAGCTCTCCAAAGTATTCACTCTCTAGCTTATAGCCATGCTCCTTGCCTTTTGCGATACTCTGTTTAGTTAGTTCGATAATCTTTTCTGGTGCCGGGTAGAGTCCCTTCGTCATAGCCTTGACCTTCTTCTCTACCATACCCATAAAGAGGTTTCTTGTCATTTCATTTTTCATGATTATATTGATTATTTCTAAAGAATTATAATGATTAAATGTTATTTGTATCTCTCTCGTTCGTTAAAAAAACATGGTCAACATGAAACTTGTTTACACAACAATGATAACCTTACTATCTTGGAAGGATGGATTTGGTTTAGTTGCTTTTAGAGTTCCTTGAGCTAATTTTCTAAAGAGATCATTAGTGCAATTCAACAAACTTGGCTGCTTCGATAGCAACAGATTCTAAATAGTTGTATGTATTTGTAGCTTCATTATTAATGCCCGGTCCCAAGGGGCTGATAACCTGATCAACAATGCCGAGTTTCTTGGCCTTATCAGCCCTCTTATTGGCGCCGGTCAGCATCATTTGCATAGCTTCGTTAATGCTTACGCATTTGTCGAATATTCTCTGGCTTCCACCGGCGCCGGGTAAAAGCCCCAATTTAACTTCTGGGAATCCAAAGACCGTCTTTGAATCTTTAACGGCAATGCGATAATGGGTGGCCAGGGCTAGTTCAAGCCCACCTCCGAGGCATGAACCTTTTATGGCTGAAACAATTGGTTTTTCACTCTTTTCCATCAAGTTAAATTGTTCTTTTCCATTCCTATTAGAGAATGGGTGAGTAATTAAGATTTACTTTGAAAGTTCTTGGAGTTCCTCTTTGGATTTGCACTGCTTCAGCATTTTTATGTCGGCGCCAGCAACAAAACAATTCGGTTTTCCTGAAATTAGGATAGCAGCCACAGCTGACTTGTCAGCTTGGAAGCGGTTGAATGCAGATGTAAGCTCGTCTGAGAATGATTTTGAGAGCGTATTCACCTAAGCAAATATCAAAAAGAGAGTAATTACTGATGAATTAGGTGTGTCTAGTTTTATCACAGCGACACTATCCTTGACGGAGTAGTGAATAGAGGAGAAAAGTCTCTTCATATCTGAAAAATATTAGTAAATGGTTACTTGAAAAGCTATTATTTCTGCTAATTTGATTTAGGCAATGTAACATTTTTAGGGGAGTCTCTTAATTTAAAATTGACCTGCAAGCAAAAAATAACAAAATATTTGTTTTGATCCGGCGAAAATTATCGTTTAAGTAATCAGTTTATACAAATGTTGAAACATGAAAAGAGATCCTTCATAGAAAAGACCACACTAGAGTCATTACTTGGTTCAGAACTTCGTCTTGATGGTAGAACTAAGCATGAATATCGTAATATTTCATTTTCTTTTCCTCCTAACTTTGAGAAAAACGGCGGCTGCTGCATTGCACAAATTGGAAGTACAAAAATACTAGCTACTGCTTCTTATGATGTCTATGAACCCAATTCTAATAGACCAAAGTCTGGATTCTTCTTCCTAACTCTGGATCTATCATATCTCTCCTTGGTAATTGGCAAAACTAAGCATAAAGACATTGAAAATGAAAGTCGACAACTGTCTGGAGTGATCCAAAACTTGATTAGAGACTCCATTAACCTCGATGATCTTGTCATTAATCCATACGAGCGTGTCTTTGCCATAAAAATTGACCTGAAGGTCCTCTCATTCGATGGAAACGTTGTTGATTGCGGTGCATTGGCAGCAATTGTTGCCTTGCTCACATTTAAAATACCCTCCCTGAACATTGAAGACTCTGGCAAGATTAGTATCGACGAAGAGGAGAGTCTTTTGCCAAAGGTTTACATCAAAATGAACCGCATTCCTGTTCTTGTGACTCTTGGCTTCACTTCTGTGCCTGGAGGAATTATCCTAGATACCACCTCGAAGGAGGAGAATAACCTGATCAACGGCCGTGTTATTATCGGTATAACAGAGTACTCGGAGATTTGCTGCTACCGGACATCTCACTTGTCACATCCAGTTAGTCTGGCAACTATTGCGGCCTGCTCCGGTATCGCCGTGGAAAAAGGCAAGGGCCTCATTCGCTTTGTGAAGAAGGTCGTCAGTGATGTCACAAAGCACATGTTCATCTGCGACGAGAATCGGCGCAAGAAGCGCCAGGATCTCAATTCTGTCACTGGGGTGCGAGTCTACCGATCGGAAGATTTCGCAGATGAGAACCTATATCGACCCAAAAGGGTGGACGGAGAGGCTGGAGAGATTGATATGGAAATTGAGAGTGGAGAGGACGAAGACGTCCCAGAAGAAGTTGTAGTCAAGGCTGTAAAAAGGGCCGAAAATGCTGACAAGAAAATTCCAGACAGCTTTGTCCGACCATGGCCCAAGAAAGTAGACGGCAATGAAGATTCCTCAGAGGAGAAGGAAGCGGTTTATGGCTTTGATTTTGAAGAATTTCTCATCACAGCAAAATCAAATCCTAATACATGAATTTTACTATTTAAATCACCATTTACTTGTGAGTAGTAACATTGAGAATCACTAAACTTCTAAGTCTAAGACTTAAAGTCTTTAGGTTTTGAAATTTTATGAATTGATGAAGCTTCTAATAACCAAATATTTATAAGCTAGAATACGATTAGTTTAATAAAATGTTCCTTACTGAATAAATTGGTAATCTTTCGATTACTTGGGATATAATTTAGAATCTTGGTCAATCTAATTGCACTAGAGGGGAAATTTGAATAGAAAAAGCCATTTTTCATCCACAAATCACTCCCTTCACTCAGGCAATAAACTGAGCAGTTCTCGCGAGCTAATCTCATCAGAAAAATTGAATACAAAATTTTGCAATTGATGTCAAAATTGGAAGTATGTGCTGAGAATAACTCTTTGTTCCCCTCTCCATCTATCTCTAGTCAATGTTGGTAATATTTGTGTATTATGCAATGCTCAAGGAAGGCTATATATCCTGTTTTCCCACTTGACAGAAGGCAATTAATCACAGAAGAAATTTGTGAAAGAATTTAAATATTTCAAAAACTATTCAACGCCTCACACATCCCGAGCATGTTTGTACGCTTTTGTGAAGGGCTATGCAATCTTGTTGAATGCCTTATACAGAAATGAAAGGTGGCTTAATTTCAAAATTATGCAAAGAAATATATATATATTATTTGTGAGAATAACTCTCCCATCCACACATTCATAAGAGGCTGTGTATTTTGTTGAGATTTGAGAATTTTAATCAAAATCCTTTCATCTTGTTCCTCGCATCACTGATGCCTACCTCCCATCGACTACTCATGCTATCTGTCTAGGGAGAGTAAATCCAATCTATCATTTACTCTTTTGAGATGATTTTCATTTGATAGAAATTAATTTGAATTCTCCTTGTAAAAGGACCAACAGCAACCGAATTCACCAGAAGGAAATTCTGGCAATCACGTAAACTATTCCACGTCAACCTATTCCATAATTGTCCTGTATGGTTTTTCTTAAGTCTTGACTAATTATTTTAATACTTTACCCCTTCTGGTTCACATGAGGGGTTATAATGGGGAGGAAGGTAGAAGCTATCTACAAAGTAAAAATGTTTCAAGGAGGGAGGAGACCGGAATCGAACCCACGCCATATGAAATATCATATTTATAGGACTCGGGGAACAATTCAATACACCATCCCTTTATTAGTCAGTCAGTCCATCTCAATTCACAATATTTCAGTCAATTTTAACCTATTCGATTAATAATACTCATAATTTCGGAAGTTTTCTAGCGAAATGTGATGCTTTATGGATCTGTAGAGGTGACAATCTGAATGAGCTTGGTCTGGACTGTTTGGTAGATAGGGTAGAACTTCTAATCCGAGCGCTGCAAATTTTTGTTTCGACTCTGCCTTCAGATATAATATTCTCTCTGCAGTAACTATTTTTCTAAGCTTGCCACGATAATTTTTTCATAAACTGAAGGTGATATGAAGCTGAAAATAATATCCGCTGAACTATTATTTTTTTAATTACATAGAATTCTATAGAATTTGTACAGATTTATAGATAGAAGAAAATTTTTTCAAACCCTCACAAAGCGAGAGGTTATAAAATCTATCCAATTGTCGGTACGAAGTTAACAGGATATGGTCCTCGTACACGACATTCCTC
>JJOG01004181.1:0-16671 GCA_000715275.1 Gyrodactylus salaris
AGACACACTAGCACACACAAAAATTAGTAATCACATGACACATATTGAAATACGTGCATTTCATTGGTTGTTCGAGCTAACATTCGATTGCAATCAAAAAAGGAAAATTCCTTTTTTTCTAGGAGCATCTCTAGACTCTCGGATGTCGATTTTATTGATCAGTGATTCATGTAAACTAAGCAAAAAAACTTTTGTAAAAAAGGCATTTGGTAGTCCTACTCATTATTCATACTATTGAAACCAATCAAGAAATTCTCAGTAAATTGAATACTGAAAAGAAGAACCAAGTTTAATTATCGATCGATTTACATTAGATTTCCAAATAAAAGTTCTATTGTAAAAAGAACTCATCATTTCATCCATGATCAAGTTCAATAGAAAGAAAATGAAGCCAACCGAATTACCTCCCAATTAACGCACTTCAAAACAGATCAAAGGTTTAGTTCAAGTTGAGTGTAGATTTACCCTATGCTTGATCGACCCTTAAAAGTCCCATGTCAAGAATTATACTAATGTAATATATACAAGCTTACAATTCTATGAAAACGCTCTACCAGATTAGATTTCAGCGGTTTTCCTAGGATACTCAATTTCTAACCATTTGAATGTTAACGCAGGAATGAAACCGCCTTCTCTCATATCACTCAACATTAACGTCAAAAATTAACTACAGAAAAGTATTACCACCCTTAAAAATGCATTATTCAGAAGGAATCTTGAAAAATTGGATTAAATATTAATACATACTCGAGGTTATTGATCAAAGTCCTTCTGGGAGAATTATTCCAATGTAATCAGATAAGAATAGAATGAGAATAAAAATAAATAAGTGGGCCAGAGAACTTTCAAGAGATAACGTGGGAAGCAATTTCGAGTGTTTAGGAGGAGAGGACATCTTCAATTTCTTCTTTATTTTATTAAAGTATTGATTTCCCTTCGTAACCAAGGACGTTTAATTGTGTTATGATTACTCAAACTTTCCTTGATCATTCTTACGTATGCTTGATGAAAAGTTTTTTGAGTTTTGGAAAGATCAAAGCTCAATCTGAGTTTATACAACCTTTTATTCTTCAATCAATTTAGACAAATATTACTAGTCAAAGTTTGAAAAGTCTGAAAAATAAGATTTAAAAATGCCAAAGGGCCTGGTGTTGAAAAGAGTTGGAAGCAGCGCTTCTCAAAAGGGTTCCAAAAATGAATTTACCTCATATTAAGAGACATTCGTTTTAATACATGAAAATGAGGTTTTCTAGCTCGAAAGCATTCGACGCCACAGTGTATCAGTACTAACAAGAACAAAGAAATCCCAAATCATTGGGAACTTTGATTTTCCTCAGATATTAAACAGGTGAGTTTCCTTTGGAAACTAGCAGATGGTTGTTATCTGATCTCTTGATTGGATTGAGATTACATTTTTAGAGATTCCTTGTTCAGTCCCACGGGGTTTTTTTACTTCTTGGTAATACTAGTGCGGATCATTTCAAAGTGCATTCAAGATTCAAGAGGCTCACAAATTCAATTCAGATAGTAACGTATTTTACAAAATTAGTGAGAAAGATGCAAGTTTTCACTCAAGAATTTCAATTGAGTATAAAGGACTTTCATAATGCAAGAGAAATATGATTCATGTGCGACGCAAGTTCCGAATGATTTGGGATTTCTCCATTCTCGTCAAGTTAGTACTGATTTACTGTGCTCGGAAAGGAAAAATGAGAGAGAGACTTTCATTGGCCTCACTGGAAAAGAGCTTTCGGCAGGTATTGTGAAATGTGATTGCTCAAAAAACCGAACCAATTCAGAAAGATTCTAGACAACGACGAGATTGTTGGGAATGAAATTGGAGAAAGCCGCTACTTCAAACATGGTAAACTGGACAGATTCTATTCTGAGAATTGATTGATTTTCGATCATCACTCATCAATATAATTCGATCAGCTTCAAATTAGAGCAGCAAACTGTCTCAAGCTGATTGCTAAATTTCAATTAACAAAGTGTAGCATTCTGATTTTAAATACGACAGTAATAGCTTCACATCCCAGTCAATGATTAAAAAGATTTCTTTCTGATTCTGTTCTTTTTCAGATCCTCTATGTCGTGATTTGAAACTTGAACAAATCAATCAGCATTGTTTGTATGCTGCAGGTCAGAGACTCTAGCTATTTACACACGCAAAGACAAATTGAGTTTTAATTCAAAGTATCTTCTCGGATTTGTTTTGCCAAAATAAGTGGACAGTGTTCCAGTGTTAAAAACAATAACACAGAGTTGCAGATACTGCGTTGAGGAACATGATTGAATTTTCACCTTTTCGTTATAATGTTCCTATCTCAATTTCCACTCACCTCAGAGGTCAATTTTGGCGTGGAATAATTACTTGACATTGATACTGAAGGGAAGATGTTGATTTCATCTTTGAAAGATTGATTATGAATACTGAAGGGACTCCTGTGATTAGAGGAGCCGACGTTTTTATTCTTCATCTCTTGTCTGAATGAGCTGTACTTTTTATTGGTTTGCGGTGGACTCTTTGTCTTTGAGTTGGAATTGGAGAGCTTTTGAGAGTCCAACTCTTTCTCATCGCTATTCGAGTCAGAAGAATTCTAGAGGATGTAAGAATCTGATTAATATGCTTTATAGAGTATCATATTACGGTTAAGTGTTTTTAATTATACCACTAATATAAAAAACATATTTCGATATCATAATTTGAGACCTGTCCATATCGTCGATCGATATGCGATATCGATATTATCGAAACATTCATTAACGCGATAATTAACGATCGTCTCTATGCGATAAATATCGTCTATTTATTGAGACCTTATGATAAGATCTGGTTTCAATGAATTTATTTGAAATCATCAATGTGACGATGTTAATATAAAAATTTAGATTTTCAAGTGTAGGCCAATATTTCGATAAAGGTTACGATATGACGATACAATATACATTGCGATAATTATCGAAATCGATAAAATATTTCGGAAATCGCCAATTCGATATGGACGGGTCTACATGATTTTACAGATTGGACTTGTGATAGGTATGTGCAAAAGAATCAAAAGGCTGGTAAGCCATGAAGGAATCCGACCAGACAAATTCTGTGGGAAATGCAGAGGGACATACATCGGCCACACAACGAAGAGACTGGAAATAAGAATAAAGAAGCACGAAAATGTCGGCAGCTCTTCGATCAAACAGCATCTCGTACAGTGCGAACGATCTAGGACAGCAGGAATACGGTCAAAATTCAGTATTCTAAGTAAGATACCTTACTAACGGCCTGCTCACCTTGAGAATAGTTGAAAAATTCTACATCACGAGACTAAGACCGCAGCTCTGCAAACAAGTCGGCCACATGCACTCCTTAGAGATTCAGATTCTATTACTGACAATTTTGAAGAATTCACAATTTTTTAAAACCATTCAGAACCAAATTCTAAATTTTTTATTAAATTAACCTTAGCAGAACTGATGATTTTGTTTTCTCTCTATAAAATTATGAATACTTTCTAGAGTTATGCTCAAGTATCAAATTATATTCGATATATTTTTTCCTCTCTCATGCTGATCATACAGCTAGGTTTAGAATCCAGAAACTCGTTAGATGGATTCTTAAATGCCAGTAATGTCGCTACCTACAAGAGACGTCTTAAGTTGTATGACAAGCAGTCAAAAAGAGGTGAATAATGTGTCTATCCTTGTGCATTTAGATTATATTCAAGCATACTTTTTTTTGATGTTTATTTTTTGAAGGCATTCATAGACTATAGTTCTTATTACTATCAAAGCCTGATAGAGAAAAGGTATCCTCCAACTCAGCGATAAAGATCAGAGAGAATGCTGGATGGTGGGAGAAGTTTGATTTGGAGAATGAAAAGGAGGCATTTCTTTTGAGAGGAAAAATCTTTAACTCATGGTTTGGTGATTCGAATGTGATTCAGAAAGTAACATCAAAGTAACCTGGTTAAAATCAGTTTTTTATAATTAACCTCTTATTATAAAGAATATTAAAAGTCCTTTTTGCGTTAACAATTTCTTACACTAATTATATAGAAATTTTGAAAATTATAAGAAATGCAAAAAAATGCAAAGGCCTTAAAAGATTCAAAAAGTGCATTTTCTCAGAGCCATTTTTAAGTGACGGGAATTATTTTTCTGGGAGAAGAACTCATTTATTAAGCTATTGCACTCGATAGTCCTAGATATAAGGTTCAGTCTCTGGACATATATGTGAAAATAGGACATACAAGAAGCGGTAAACAGTACTCTCTTGTGATAATACCAAGAGCAGATCTCTCCGATGAGGAAATGAATGAGGAAGAAGTAGTGAGTAGAATAAAAGAGGATATGAGTCCTAATGAATCTGAAGAAGATGATTTTGATTAGCTTGAACGAACCAATAAAACATATTGATTTCAGAGATGCAAGGAATCATTCCAAGATTGAAAGAGAATCTTGTTACTCAAAACGGAAGTCTCGCCGCGAATAGAAATTAGGCTAAATCCAATTGTAAGATGCATTGGAGTCATGAAACTGGTATTGGCACTATTTCAAGAATAATGTCCAGAAATCGATTCCAAGCCTTGAGACAAAATCTATATTTTGACGATAATAATTTCGTGGACAGACCAGATAGATTCTACGAAATCTGACAATTTCAAGAATCAAGGGGCATGAGAAGAACAAAAGCTCTTCAATCAAGCAGCATCTTGTGTAATGCGAACGATGAAGAACGACAGGGATCGCGACAAAAGTCAATGTTTTAAACAAAAACCCTACAAATGACCTGCTCAAACTCAGAATTATTGAGAAGTTCTACATCATGAGACTCAGACCCCGACTCCTTAGAGATGAGATGGCCAAATTGAAAGTTTTTTTCTTTCATAGGGTTTCATAGGTAAAAATATATATATACTTCTTAAAATCAAAAGTTCATTTCTTTTGTATAAAATAAATAATGGGTTTAACTTCTCGCAGACGAAAGAGAGAAGATAAATATCCAACAGGAAATCATCTTTGTTAGACGTAGAATCCCCCGCAAGAGAACTGAGAAGAAGAATTTTAAATCTTTTTAACAGAAAAGGAAGAAATCAAATTTCATCTACCGATCTAAAGTGAATCATGCGAATGATCGACGTCAATGTAGAGTATGTAAGGGAGAAACTGATATATGTTTTGTATAACTGCTGGGGAAGACTGTTGGATTAATAAATCAGTATTTATAGTTTTTGGTTAATTTCATAATGATTGAAATACTCCAAAATAGGAAGTCAAAAAGATCCCTTCCTAAAATCGTACTATGAGAATCCTTTTGGTTGCTCTGCTGACCATGTATAAAAGACATGGTTTAACCAATAAGAATAGACGAGGCGTTTTTGCCAATCGAAATCAAGAAAAGAAACATTATTTTGTGAATAGACTTGAAATTCATAACATACATGCCCAGGGTATTGAGCGGAATTCTGAAAATGCACATTTGACTTGATCGCCTGTCCAGTGGCTGATCTCTTAATCTTACTCAAGATGCCGTTTGAGTTCTAGAAAATGGAGATTGCATTAGTTGGTATTAGAATAAAGGCATCACATCATTGGAACACTTTCTGACCAATGGAATTAGCTTATTTCACTATCTAGAATTTCATTGGCTGCTCACACTTTTACTCTCCTACAAGGTATTAACTTGTTTTCTAACTACAGACAAGGTGCCTGTCAAGGATTCTTTATTTAAAAAGTAACAATCGTGATTTATCCCATGATTTTCATTTGTACTTAAACCTATGTGTGCATCAAGCGATAGTGAATTTTTATATGGGAACTAACTGAGTAAATTTGATCAGCAAAATTGATTGAAATAAATATCTTGCAATTCGATTTTAACAAAAGATTCAGTTTTGAAATGAAATGATTTTTCATTGTTAAAGAAAGCCGCATGGGTTAATATCCTGGTCAAAGAAGGATGCAGACTCATTGCAGTCCGTGAAGAGGTCTCCATACCATAAAAATATGTTTATTCCGACCAACTTGAAAAGTTGATGAGAAAATTCGCAAACTTCAGCAGGCGTTAGGCGATAGAAGAACTGTGTTGATCATAAAAAATATAAACGCAAAAGGACCTGGGGGTGAGAAGGATCTGACGAAAGAAGCAGCCTCTGCAAGCAGAATAACGTGTTACCACACTCCAACGGTTAGAGTCTAACTCTAAAATGGTCTACCTGAAGAAGTTTGGTTCTTCTCAAGGATATTTAAAGTTTTCTGCTTTGAGGCCTAATGAGGATTTTTTGGAACAAATTTGGTATGACTACTCAATGAGTAGTACTCATTAATTTATTCAGTGAAACTGTATTAATGCCTAGAGAAATAAACGCCCTGGTTCATCCTCTATTGCATGAACGGTATGATCTAGAGTATGAGAGAGCATTAACTGATCAATAACGAGAGAAGACAATGATTTTGATAGCCCTTCTTTGTATTGCTAGTGCGCAAATCATTATTTAAACCCTGGAATGAATTTCTTCAGATATGATTGATTCCTCTCAAGATGAGATATCTTTTCAATAACGGCATCCTTTAAAACAGTCACCTTAGCTTCAATGATGATTTTTCTCCTTGATCCTCTCTACAATGCCTCGGTAAATGCAATACTGAACGTGATCAGAAGAACAGGTGGAATGCTGTACGACTCCGGTTCTAAGTCTTGAAAGTCTAGTTTATAATTCGGCAAAACACGAGGTCTACAAGACCAAGTGATTTGTGAAGAGGGAAAAGTTATTTTCAGCTATCATTTCTTACGCTGTATCAATTTTTACAAATGTATGTTTTCTTGTCATCCACTTGAGAGAGATGTCACCAACTTTGAAGCGTGAATAACTGTCGTATGCGGGACTTTTTGGTATGCCCATGCGAAGATTTGTTCAACTGACAACTTTCTCAGAGCTCTTTGTTAAAAATAAGATTCAGTGAACATTTGAAATATATGGGCGAGGCTTTTCCTAGGATAAAAGCCACGCTTCTTCTCAAGATATTCTCTGCAACTCTTGTAGACCGAATATTGACCAAGTGTCGTTAAACTGACTGCCATTTGTATGACTGCCTTTTCCAAACAGAGAAAGCGGATATTGTGATGATTGTTGTGAAGAAAAGCCGCATGACTATAAAGACCTACAGTTAAACATGGCGGTGGTAATATCATGTTATGGGGATGCTTCTCGGCAGCTGGAACAGGAAAACTCTCTATAATTCAAGGAAGAATGAATAGTGAGGTTTATTGTGATATTTTAAGAGAAAATCTTAACTCTTCAGCTGTTGAAATGGACATGGAGACAGATTGGATTTTCCAGCAGGATAATGATCCGAAACACACATCGAAAAAAACCAAGGAATGGTTTCAATTAAATCATATTAACGTTCTAGAGTGGCCAAGTCAATCGCCGGATTTAAACCCTATTGAAAATTTATGGAGGGAGCTAGAAAAAGTATGCTTAGAAGAATGGAAAAACATTCCAAGCACGGTTTGTTCAAACCTTATAGAAAATTATAAAAGAAGATTATTGGATGTCATTAAAAATAAAGGCTATAGCACCAAGTATTAGAAGGAGAATTGGATTTTTTCCAAGGGGTTAAATACTTATGACATCGATGAAATATGAAAAACTACGATTTAAACTTGAATAAAATATTTTTTTGATAATTTTTAATATTTTTAATGATTTAACTACGATAACGAACTAGAAATTTGAAACACCGAAAAAATGAGCTGATATAATGGAAATAAACACAAAAAACGAATTTTATAAGGGGGGTCAAATACTTATGCTCGTCATTGTGAATGATCTTGGTGTATTTAATTATTCATCTTTTCTAGTGACAATAGAGTTTTGAGAATTTTGAACGAGTAAGAGAGATTTCAACTCAGTAAAGGCATCGCTTGAAGAAAAAGTTGTCCAGACTATCATTCAGTCCCGACCTGTATTATCCATGCAAGTTGAGCATCAAGGTGGAGGATGACAGCTTGTATTGTGGGAAAGTTGATCTGCAATTGGAATTTGGAAAGTGCCCTTTACAATTGACAGAGAGTCTACTCGCTAACAACAAAAGGTGTGAGTAACCTATTTTGAAAAATTGGGTCAGAATATCTTCTCTTCCAAGATTCTCTCTGAATTTTTGACCTTTTATTTTCTAGTTTCATTATCGTGCGATATCTCTTAAAAGTGGGATTGATTCATATTCTTTTTGTGAGAGTTACTAAACTTTCTCGTAGATTCTGAGGGTCCACAGAGGGCAAATCGAAAGACAAAAATGTGCGGAATTTAGTTCTCTAGAGCCTTGCATTTTTGTTTTTCCCATTGGCACGCATCGTTTTTGTCCAGAGCCGTTTGAAGCTTACAAGTTTGAGTTTCGTACACATCACTCGAGATAAAATTGTGAAGCGCCTGATTGTCTGACTTCTTTCAAATTTGTACCCAACTATGTAGAAAGTCTATGCACATCAAATGAGCTTTGCAAAACATGAGTTGCTCAAAATATGGATGTTTCCGAGATTACTTCTTTCTGGGCGTCCAGCTCTAGTATCGTCATTTTTTCATATTTTAATTTTAATTAAGGTCGTGAGAAAAAATCGGTGATTCTGATTTCCATTTATACCTGCATTTGAATTTTTTTGATTTTTCAGTTTTTATTTTGAAGCGTTAATTAATTTTTATTTAATCTTGATAATTCTGCTCGACCTGTTTGATTTAAAAAATAGGATCCTGATATGATATCCTTAGTTGGTTAGTTGAAAAAACAAGGTGCTCTTGACTAGATTTATATTTCCACATGATGGCTAGGGCTACAAGAAAAAGGTGTTTAAATATAAATAAAAATAAATCTGATTTACATAATTTTAATCTGATTAAGAAATATGTGATGTTTCAAGTTCTCTGGTGTGAAGGGTTTTTCATTTCCTAGATACAGGAAAAACTTCTTTCGATACATGCCGACGTTGGCTGACAAAAATACAACAAAAAAATATTTAGCAAAGAAACCTTCATATTCTCTTTTTTTATTAAGGCCTCGATATCATTCTTTGATATTCTTTTCAAGAGGTTATCTTGAACTCCAGCAGGTTCTTCTCCAAACTCGAGAGCGGTAAACCTCTTGATTGGAATTAATTTCGAATAATTTCTATGAATTACGAATAATCCCTTGTCCAGGTCGAAATATTGTACAGCAGATTTAGCTTTCCGCACGAGAATTTCATCGTCTTCTAAGTCAGCAATTCAAATGTATGCCGAATCTCATTTTTATTTGTTCAGAATAAAGACTAGTAGCTCTTATACTCAGAATAAGAGTCTTCAGACAAAATTCTGCATGTCAGTTTCATGTCACTCTTGCGAGAAATGTCAGAGTCTTGGATAACTTTAATGGGATACTTGATTGAAAATATTCTTATGCTAAAAAAGTGTATTTAATCTCTGAATTCGTCTACTAATAATGAGGTCCAAAGAATAATTCTCTAATTAAAAACTCAATTACCTCGACTTCAGTTAAGCTACTTGTCGAGAAGAAGGAGATGAACTTTTTTGTTTATGCCACATGCGATGAAATTGTGGATGGAAAACTCCTAACATTATGGAGGTTCATCTTCAGGAATAAAAGTTACAAGTAATTACTCAAGTTTAATTTCCTTTTCCAAATTAGAACAAAGAAGGTGGTCGTGTCGCCAAAGAAGAAATGTTGAGAAATATAGACATTTTTAATCAATGGTTCTCCTTTTGATTTCGGTGCTTGTAGATTCATCTCAGAATTAAAAATTAAAAAATTTGATTTCTTTTCTCCTTGTCAACACTAGATTGAATAACATGTTTCTATCTTCCAGTTAGTCTATTTCTCTGCTTGGAATTTTGAACAGGGTTGAGTCAGATGAGGTCAATTATATCAAACTAAAAGAATTATGAAAAACCCATTTCTAGGTAAAGGATCTCTTTTGTGTTTATTAACAGTCATGCAGAGCTTGAAAAACTCTGTGTGACATAAGACTGCATGTAAGTGGTCATTCCAATAATAGGTCGTAGCAATTTCTCTTTAGAACAGGCTTGCAGGTGTCTATTTCATGCTACAGTTGCCATTTTTACAGCGAATATAAATATATTTGGGCGGAAAGTGCTGGTAGTAGATGTCTGTGCGAATATATTCAAAATATGGGATATTTAAACTGTTAGTTTATTGGTTTTATTTGAACTGTTCGAGATCAAAAATTTTATTTAATGATCAAAATTAGTTTAAAGCCTAATTCTCAGTCTAGTCTGTTGCCAAAGTCAAGATCTTAAAAATGGATAATCGAAAAAATGTAAATTTTTGAACTATGATAAAAATTTGCCGAACCTCTGTATTATTTGAATTAATTAATTTCGATTCGATTTGAGAAACAAAATAAATTCCATTTGAAAATTTTATTCAATTTTTCATCCTAAAATATAAAAAATTATGAATAGATTTTTATGAAAATTATAATTGAACTCTCGTTTGAGAAAGCTTAAACTATTTTCATGTCAAGAGAATAATTATAATCAAGTTTAATCTTAGTTTTCACAAACTCACATTTTTACAAAAATCTATAATAGGCCAATTCTCCGACGACCCTAGTGATATAGTCTGATTCGATTGCGGTATGCGAAACGATTTCAATGTTGGCCAAGTTAATTTGGCTCATTAAACATTCAACTGCATGCATTAAAATTATGATGTTGTCCAAAAAGTTGACTCTTCTCGTCTGACAAGGTCTTATCACTATTGAGTTGTATCCTTGGAACGTTTGCAACAGCCCGGAGTAAAAGTTGAAGAGTTCTGTCGGCCCACCGCCCCATTGCATCTTCGCCATGTAGAGGTCGTTGACGCTCCCCGTTCCGACTCCTCTGATGAAATCATTCACGGGGATATTCTGTGTAAGAGTTTGCATAAAGGTGTTAAAATATTGATCCTCAATCCTATTACTTCCTTCGATGAATGGAATCACCATCAAATTACCTTGGCAGTTCATATTCGCCTAAATGATGAAAGATTGCAATTTTTCCACTCGACAAAGGAAATAAATTAAATTCATCTCAGAACCATTACCAGATAGAGGTTTATTCGATCAAAAGCTTACATTAAATTGCCATTGTCCAACCCGAAGAGTAGACTGCTGAATATAACTATTGTAGACACTGAAATCTTTTGCGTCGTAAAGAAGCAATGCGCATTTCGAATTCCATCTTTTTGAGGATAGTGTTCTCAACTCTTGCACACATGTCTCATAAGCTACCTTCGCGGCATCATCTGGCGGGTATCTGAAGATGCCAGTCGATATGCAGGGGAAGGCCAATGAAGCCAAACTCTCCTGAACCATGTAGCCGAAGGCCTTTGAGTAGCAGCTCTTGAGTTGCTTTCGATACACAGTGTCAATGTCGCCCATATTGGTGCAGTTGGGGCCGACAGCGTGCAGAATTCTCTTCGCATGCGTCATCCTATGGTTGCCGCTGATCTTGCACTCTCCAGCTATGGTCCCCTTGGGATACTTATTCTTCATTTCCTCCTTTAGAGAGGCTGCATTCGCGGCATCGTGGATGACCTTATCGACACCGCCTCCTCCTTGAAGGGCTTGATTTGCGGCGTTTACCGGCCCGTCTACGATAAAAATGCCAATATCACCCTGAGGTTTACCTCTTTGGTATCTTGACATACTTTTGTGATACATATTATTGGCTTCGGCCATCTTTTGATTAGATTAGGATCGATTCTTGTGAGCTGAAAATAATAATTTTTAATATTTTATTTTTAGCCAGTCCTTGGATCATCATTCCACTACCTTCGATCTTGGGTCACACCTCAAAAGCCTCAATCAATAGTGAGTGTTACTTTGAGAAATAAGCTTGAAATATTTTTGATTGAAATTCATTGAACTTACTAGATTTTGATACTTGTAATTCGAGATTTAAAAATATATTCTAGGGCTCTTATTGAAGTGTCCGCATAAACAGTTTTCTTATATTAAGAAAGATGAAAACTTGTGAGAAATTGCAGAAATCAATTCTTCTTATAACGAATACCAAAATTCCAACTACTAATGAAAACACTTGGGCCTGGATGTTTAAAAGCTCAGCTTTTCCTTGAAAGTTTTAATTCAAAATAGTCTACAATAGTAATTTACCTTGGATTTTGCATTATTATTTTTCCCACCGGGCGCAGATCCTGCTCTTCGAGGCTTTTGGCCTGAACTCTTCTTAATATATAAAAATAAATTATTTTCCCCCAAGACATATTTTCAGCTTAATTCTCATTCAAATAAGCTAAAGAAAAAATTACTCGTGAAAATAATGTGGAATTATATTTCTTCAATCAAGTTTTAAACGAAATACTCTAAAAAAATTCATCGTATTGATATTCTGAGAATATTTATTTGGATGAAATTACATATAACCGAACAAGGATCTACTTATAAACTAACTTTTGGAGTTCTGAGCTAGAATGATATCACAGAGGGAAATCAAATTATGGAGTAAAAATGGGAATAGCATCATTTTGAAGAGAATTAAATTTTATGCAATATTCATGCTTTAAAAAAAATTATTATTAGAAAACCCAATTTTCCGATCAAAAAGTTTTTTTCGATAAAAAAAATTAAGTTTTTGTTTTCTAAGTGGTTCAATTCTAATGATGCTATCTTGAAGAAAAAACGCTCCAAAAAATCGGTTTTTCCTCTCATACAATTTATTTCTCAACTTTTTCACAAACATATTCACGTAGAAGATTTTAAGTTCTATATAAAAGCAGTTTTTAGATTTTAAATTTAACTTGTTTTCGGGCCTCAAAATGTAATTAAAGAAAGTTAAAATTGAAGAAATAATACACCCCTTCAATACAATTTTTATCACCATATTTCATCGAGGCAGAAATGCATAGATGATGTATTTTGAACAATGTATATTTTTCACAAGATATGAAAGGACCTTTCATTTTAAGGTACAATTTTCTAGATCATGATTATAATCATATTTAGTTATAATTCTTTATTTTTTAAATTAAAAATTATTAGTAATTTCTAGAGACTCACCTTTTTAGAAGACTTTAAAAAGTTATAAATAGGCTTATGAGGAGAGCTACCCAACTAGTCCCTAGCATAAAAGTTTTTAATCCATTTTGAACTACGAAAAAACTCAGTTTAGATAATTGAGAACATTTTTTGAACAAAGAACTTACGACTTTCACCTAAATAAACAAGGAGAGTAAATTAAATCCAAAAATTGAAGAAATTTAAAAATTCGATCCTTTCTAATTTATCAATTCAATACGCAACTGTGATTGCATAAAAAACTGATTTAATTAAAATTTAACTATAAAACTGCACTGTAGTAGACTCAGATGATAAGTTATCAATGACAACCAATAAACCGCATTTATGAAAAATAAATTTCCTTCATGTTAGTAAAATGCAACCCTGAAGAATAAAATTTGCTTTGAGATGGATAAAATGGGCTTAAAAATAAAATACAGAATAAAAATGCAGAATACATGAATTCTGTTTATCCTATATTCGAAAATGTGATCGATCGATGATCTAAAGCTGAACGTTTTTTTTTAAATCTCATCTGTGAAATACGTAAACTGTTTTAATCGATCGATTGATTTTTCAAAAAGCTCCGAAATTTACATTTTTATGAGTTTTTAAATTCGGCAAGTATCAAGAAATAATCATCATCTGTATGCTGATTTTGCTACTTATGAGTGATACTTGCTGAATTAATAAACTCATAACAATTAAAACGACGAATTTACGGAAAATAACCTGTATTTTATTCATTATACTGACAATCCTGTACGTCACAATACCTATATTTCAAGGACCTTTACTTGGGACTGGGTTCTTGGAAAATATTGAAATAAGAGGATTATTAACACTAGCAAAGTATCTTTTAGACGTAATTTGTCTAGAATAGATGAACAATCACCTCAGTTGAGATGAAAAAATATATATTTATGAGATATAAAAAATATTTTTCTGCGGCATAGAAAGTTTATTCTACTTTAAAACATGAACGAAAATTATCCCAGAGAATATTATTATTTATTTTCGCCTTATTGTATAGTGCATTTCGTGAAATATTAGCATTTTTGCAAACTTTCAAAGTAGGATCAAATCTTGGGGACCACGTGGTTAAAAGGTTTATATGCGTTAGTAGATCTTTCCCTACGAATTTACGTGCAAAATTTAGTGCAATGAATGACGCATAATTTAATTTTAGACAAAAATTTAACTCATCAATAAGAAATCTATAGCAATCATTCCAAGAGACCTACTTTCTTAACAGCCTTTTAAAATTATGAATATTCAATGGTTACGATTCTAAGCATGTCAGTACTCTTAATTACACCTTTTCTTTGTTACCGTTTGTTTAGAAATTCAGTTAATTTACAAGTGACCACTTTAGTTAATTCTGAGTATGTTTCTCTCTACCCCACGAACCAACCCATTGCTAATTTCGCTAGGGGGGTTCGGAGGAAATAGACTTCAAAGCTATATTGCCAACGTTAAAATTGCAAATTAACGGTAACACATTCATTCGAGTTCTTTGCATGTCTATGATCAGAGGGTTAATCATTAAGCTACATTGTTCATTGTTAATTTATCTATTCTATTAATTCAATCAGCATTTTGCTAGATTCAAATATATCTCCTAGGAGAACATTTATTGCATCTTTTCTCACTTTTCTTTTGCTTTTTACCTTCTGCACAAGTTTTTTTAATTCAAAATTTATATTTCGTAACCTTTTTGTATTAAAAATTAGATCTATCCTCACTTTCCATATAAGGAGTAGAGATTATCATTAGAACCCATAGGATATGTTCATATAATAATCACTTATAATAGGTGTTTTTAAGGGTTTATTGCAAAAAATAGTACAATAGTGTAATTGTTGTATCATCATATTAAGACAATAGGATTCACCAATGTACATTATCGTAAAATATTGTGGTTTTTAATGAGTTAACCCATTAATCATAAAGTATGGATAAAAAGAGTGTAATCTATTATATTAAAGCCTCAGTCCTACCATTATTATAGACATTCATAATTATATCAATAAATTTTAAGCTTTCTCTCTTAAAGAGGTCTCTTTCAAAAACCTAAAAACTAAAATGTCCAACAAAAAAAGCTGCAAATTTTTTTTATCAAGTTTTGAGGTCTGTAATATTTTTAGGACGTGAGAATTGTAAATTTTCAGGGATTATTATGCTGGCCTATCCCAGGGAATATATAATCTCTACCCCTCCCATTAGAAAGGGATAATAATCCTAGGAATTAGTCAAAATTTGAATATTTAAAGTCCTCACTCTTCTACCATTCTGTCATTGATTGTAAGATGGATTAGATCAAAATTGATTTTTTTAAATTAAATTCTTTCTTAATATACAAGGGTCTTATATCGACATCCATAGAAGAAGAAGTTTCTTATCTTATGAATGGGATCTGTATCTTTAAATTTTTTTTAAATATTGATCTAAAATCATCTGTTTGTTGATGTGCGTCTCTTGCACTTGAAGGCCATTGATCCTTGAAGGCCCGGAGTATGAAGGACTTTTTATAGAAAAAAAGATCATCCTCTTCTTCAGTTGTCTGAGTTTGAAAAATCGTCAAGATAAATTTGGGAAACCAAATCCCCTCCTTTTCACTACATCAAAACCTTCATACGTGAACCGTACTCATTCTAGCTTCAAATATATATCCACTCAAGTCACTCCTGATTGGTCAATTACTTTTAGTCTCAACTCTACACTGAAATAAAAATAAAATCATAATTTCAATTCAAAAAAATAGTCTTTAACTACAAATGAATTCGACTTTTTTTAATGTTATCAATTGAGAAGAATTTGACCAATATGGTTGAAAAATGTTTGCAAAAAAATCTTGGATTTTACTGAAACTGTCTTCTCTTTTTGGAGAAATAAAATCCACTCATTTAATTTGAATCAGTGGACTTGATTAGTGCATGAAATATGAAGAAAATGGAATGGGTGACCCTGTTAGAATAACATTTAGACTTTCATCTCATTTTAAATTCTCACTCTGGCCTTAATCATTGCTATAAAAATTCGTAGTAATTAAAATGCCACGACTAGAACTTTTTTTCGACTTACGCATTCTCAAGTATTTTATCTACTCTGAAAGCATCGTTAAAAGAGCATGAGAATTGCGCATTTGTTTTTATCGGCTATTATTAAATACAAATTATAATTAGTCAATACTGAGCCGAATTACACATGGCACTATTTTTCTGAAAATATGAATTCCAGTAAAAACCTATTTTCATTCAAAGGACCTGTAATATCAGATCAAAAGTTTCACGTTCACATTTGAAAATCTATAAATTTTTATTCTCTGAGATTAATTTACTCTAAAATAATTCAAAATCAAAATTGCTCAAAAATACACAGGATTGCTTTTGAATCCTGAAAAACTCATTTCTAAAATGATAGGCTAATTCAATTTAAGCTGAAACCAGCTAGGGAAAACAATATGATTGAAAATCATATACTCTTTTAAAAGTTATAAATCTTAAATACGCAAAAAATATAAGAATTTGCGAATTATCGTTTGAAAATCAATCCATAAAAGTTATAAATACATGTATTAATTATTAATATTAAAATGG
>JJOG01004182.1:0-13335 GCA_000715275.1 Gyrodactylus salaris
TTTACAAAATTTCTTTATTGAAGAAAACTAAAGCCGCTAATATACCATCGCTAAACGCGTTTCGTCTTTGTTAAGACTCATCAGTAGCGAATAGGTAGTCTAATGCATAAATGAAACGAAACTGTGAATTTCAAGTCATCAATGAATTCTTTTTTGAGCTTTGTAGTAATTTTCATCAACTCAAGTTTCTTAAGAGGCTCTAAACTTTCGTTGTAAAATCAAGAGAGTTGCAACCACTGTTTGTGAGGTTCTATTCTATTTTAAAACAAAACCGGTCATTATACATGTTTTAGTCAAAGTGTTTAACTTAGTCATTATTTATAATGACCGGTCAAGGTGAATAGTAAAAAATGTCTTGAGTTACTGCTTCCATGTTTTTGAATACTTTGTTTTTCATAAGCTTAAGAATAGCCGGAAATGCCTCTAGTCCTAGTTATTTAAAATGTATGATTTCAGATTGATTCAGTCTTTTCCCTGATTGATACATGGTGAAATACACAAAGACTTCAAGCAAAACTCTTGTAAAATTTTCATTTTTCAAAAAACTTGTTTTTTCATCTTGCTATTGATCCATAAAATATGCATTTTAAGGCTTGAAATTATCATAAATTGATTACACCAAGTTAAAAAAGTTTGACTACAACATATATACTGATAAATCTATCACAATTAGAAGGTTAAGGGATTCAAATTCAGATAGGCTTAAGATAAAAGAGAAATTATAGAAATAATCTCAAATGAAGAGAAGGTGGAAAAATCAATAAATGATAAAGGAGATTTTTTCAAACAAAAAATATGGTCAGGAGAATGTGTATATAAATAGTTAAGTTTCACTGTATTGATTATAATAGGGTTAGAGATTTTCTGCCCGATTTAGTCATGCATAGAGGAGACGAAGTGGGGGAGTATATATAAAATGCCTAAATTAGAATACATTTAATAATTAAAGTTGCATGTGTCGTGTGTATGAATAGAGCCAATTAAATTATATTTTCCCCATAAAATGAGATGATTTATTTCTAGTCCCCAATACTAAACCTGATTCATTGTAATTAAACGGGAGGATTTTAATTAAAGTGCAAGACTCTCTAGGCCAATAAAAAACAAGAGGGCTTTTGTAGAGCCTAGAAGAAGCCCAATAAGACCCTGATTCGCAAACAAAAAACTTTCCATCATTAACTTGGTACATGATTGACAAAAATAACAAAAGAGGATAGCATTACGATCAGTTTTTTAATTTGAATTTCTCTTCCAAGCAAATCCTAGTATCATCGAAAGTTACACAAGGGCTTGGATTTTATTCGTGCTGCAAGATGATTTATGAAGAAATTCAAATAAATTTCACTTAAAACAATCGATTCTAAACAATTCTAAAATAATCACTAGTTCTTCTGTATCCTATCTAGGTTTTGAGGGTGGCGTGGAGGACTGCTCCTAAAACTTATCATATGGCATGAGTTCTTATCCTCTCCATCAAAGCTCCTCGTGTGAACCAAAATAGTTTTAGACTTGGTCATGAAACTCAAATTCTAAGAAAAAAGTGTTGCTAATGGATTAACTCGAGTAGAGACATCTTTAAAGAACAGGAATATGCGAATATGCACTCTTACCTACATTCATCCTTTAGAAGCTTGGAGCCTCTTTTCAGAGAGATGCAGTGAAAAGTGAATTTGAGTAACAAAATAATGCTTGGAATATCTTTTTCTTCCACTCGGTTTCACATTGATTTAGAAGAATCTTAATAACCAAAAGAACTTTAACTTTTGAAAGGATCGATAGAGAAATGTTTCTAAAAGAAATAAACAAACATTTCTCACATGTATCCTTTAAAAGAACAAGTTTCTTCTCTCCGATTTGTATAATTATCAATATGTTTGTGTACAACAATGACATGGGATAAGTTTATACTATTTCAAGTACTTTGAAATAAACACCACTTTTTGATGAAAATATCATTTCTGAGAGAAATGAGGGATGTTTATGGCTTTAAATTCCCTTGTGGGATAGTTTTGACAATGATGTTTATAAATTTAAAAATGTCGAAATTGCGATAAATTATTCATAGCTAGGCCAAGACTTGATAGGAAGGCAACTCTGTAGTCTTAATAATTAGACACAATATCTCAAAGAACCCCTAGGAATAGATTTGGTATATGTCTCAACTTATCTAAAAAATATGATTGAGTTACCTAAAATGAGAATAAACTAATCGATGTCAAGTTTGATCGACTACAAGAAGTCATGCCTACGGCCTTGTAGGTTTTCATAAAAAAGCAATCGACTGCTTACTTTTTCTAGACATTTTTAGACACACGGATTACGTGATGAATAACAAAATGCAGGTTTATTAAATTTGTGATTTTTATTCTTTGCTATTTTTAAACTAGTAAAAGTACTAATTGTTTAGATTGGTCAACAATCTTGACTCAATATTTACAATATTTTAAAGAATGCAAACCCAAACTCTCTAGACGTTAAGATATCATTCTCAAAAATGAAACCTTTTTAGATGAAGAATAAAACTGTTTCATGACGATAATTTAAAATTATTTTAAAAATAATAATATTTTAATTTTTCTTATTTTTTTAAATTTATATATTTTTTCATTTTACACTCAACCGTTTGATAAAGTTTTTTAGGTATATATGTGATCTGTCTCTTAATAAAACTTGACGGCTTAGGAGAACTTTTTAATTGTTAGGAAAAAATAAAAAGAGTAGATTGGTTTTTGAGTCCTGTAAAGTAGATGGTGTATGCTGGATGTACTTGAGAGAGATAGACCAATGAGAAAATGGGGCAGACGATATATATTTAGTGCGAGAACGAGGGTGATTTATCGACGGAACCTTGGGATGTGAATGCTGCCTTTTCAACCTTTTCAAAGACTAAATAATTCCACTGAATTATTAAAGCATTCGTTTCAACGTTGATTCATCTCAATCCTTAAGAATTTAAGAAAACTTGGATAAACAATTTTTGAAAGTGTGATTTTAGACAAAAATATTTTCATCTAATCATAGTTGCCAATCATAGCTGCTCTTTTGACTTTTTCAACTTTTCAAAGACAACTGAAGAAGGGAATGATCCAACCGTTCCCGAAAAGTCTTGTCAAAACCCCCCATTATTACAATTATTATTATTCCGTCGATTTGGAGTCCCTCATTTCCACCTTCAATGATGTGCAAAGAAACTTCCCTATTGTACAACCTATTTTTCCCGAGGTTAAATATAGAAATGAATTCTATCAAAATCTATTTCAATCGTATTTTGATGAAAATTTGGATGAATTTTTTGTTGATAGCAAAACTTTAAACACTTGTATCTATCTCAGAGATATATATACAATAGGGTTAAAACCATTCCAAAATTCTACTTGATTGAGGTTTATGCAGATTATTCTCCAGTATTCCTCTTGTATTAAAGCTCAAATCTGAAGGAATATCCTTCCCTGGTACGATCAGATCGAACAGAATGGGCAACTAAAAATTCAAAACTGAAAAAATTAGTAAAAGTCTGAAGAAAGAATTGACTTCTACACAGATTAGAAGAGATCTTTCCACGCTATCTCATATTTTTACAGTGTGCATTCATTGGTGTAGGCTGTAAAATTTCCAAAGTTTTCGTTCCAGTTGCAAAATCGAATCTAATTACAAAAAGAATAAGGCCGGTGTTGACTGTTACAGTTCTATATTTCAAGAAACAAGCCTCGTTATAAACCGAAACTATGGTACATGAGTGTATTTCTCCGAGCGCTTTTGATATCATCTATAAACAGCTATCTTACATATGTTGAAGAATCAAAGCAATCAAATCTGTCAAGTAAAGAAACTAAGAGATTTTATCTTTGAATTAAGTCTCTTGTTGATGAAAAGACAAACTCAAAGTAAGAAAAGGGGGAGGCCTTCTATCAATCCTGACACAACTGTTTAAAGAAGGAGGCTGACGATTCTCCCGTCGACGAGGTCATATTTGATGGAATAGATCATCAGGCGATCAGGACTGAACGTCGGAGATTTGAATAACAAAATGTTCGTCTCTGCCAAAGGGGGACGATAAATTGTTTTCATGACTTTCATAATTATAGAAATACATACACATACGTATATAATTTCGTTTTTTCGAGACACCCCTTGTTACAATATTGTAACATCCTGTAACTTCTAAGCCAAAAATAAATTTTTTAAATTATTTTTTACAAAAGATTCTCAGTTATTTGCCTTCTGGTAGAAAATCGATTTTTGAATTTTGTTTTGATATTTACTATACCTGGGTGTAGAAGGGTTGAAAATCAAACAGCTTGAAGAAAATAAAACGGATTTCATCGAATTTGGGTTAAGATTAATTCGAATGAATGTAATCAACGTTGATCCAAAGAATATTTTGAATTTTGATGAGACTTCCGTTCCTGCTGCTTTCAATCCAACGCATGTCATCGGAAAATCTTGATATGAATGTACAGGTTAGGGAGAAACAAAAAGCCGATACACCGTTCTCTTGATGATAAGTGAAAGGGGAAAATTGTATGGCCAAGAATTGATCAAAAAGGTTTTACAGATGTCAAATGGTTTCATAAAAAACCTGCACACAATCGCAATCTAGACATGATTTCACGAGGAACTGTGTATTAAATATTTATTCTAGGTGTTGGAAACAGGCCAAAATAGTTGTATTCAATTTGAACTTTCGCCAAAACTTAAACCGGGATTTTCTCGACTATCTAAAGATTTTTTGAGATAGGAGTAATATTTGGGAACTTCATGAAAAATGATATCATTTACAAGAAACTTTCTCAATTAATAGCCTTTTGTTAGGAAGATGTGACTGATGCGCGATATCTAGCTAAAAATAGCCAGAATTTCGAAATCTAAACGGAGAATATTTTTCAAACAATTTGATTATCTTTAAGAGCGGAATGATTTGCTTGAACAGAATATATCGATATTTCCATTCAATAGTCTTTAAAAAGCGAGAAAATCGAGGGTGGCTCTTTGAATTTATTTATATATGGATTTTTAACACATCAGACTCAGAGTTTCGACCATAGATTTAAAGAGCACGAAAGATAGAAATAGCCTCAGAATAGGTTCTTGATCATATAATTTACAATCTAAAGCGATTCTTCGTGATCATATTTCAAAAATAATGAACACTACGATATCAATGAACCAAAACACAGTATGCGTCATTGAAATATTGATAATTGCCTTTTAAATTGATTTCGACTAAAATTATTAGAAAACAAAGTAGTGATATTATCGCTAGAGTTATTCAATACCACGATAGCGCTGAAATGAGCTAAGAGTACAGTAATCTTGCTTTTTCTACTCAATTAAAATAATATTTCCATTTTCAAAAATATACCGATCACATTCCGATCGCTGACAAATCCCTTGTAAATAATGCAATGAGATCTCTCTCTCTCTCATGGTAAGACAAATCTGAGACGTTTTCTACTCCAAGACAAATAGATTCAAACAGATCGAATTTCCTCACCCGTTAACACCCTCTAATGTAATCTAATTATGTGAACTGTTTATCTTTCAAATTATCTCTACATATTCTTTATTGAATCGTATACCGTTTTCTCATATTTTTTACCAATTAAAATTTTCCAAGCAAGTTTTCTATCCTGTGAAGCCTACTGATGCAAACTAGAATCCCAAGTCTTAGCTTTCTAGAATATATAGTTTTAGACCGCTAATCACCAACTGATGACTCAGCATTGTGCGTACCAAATCCACACATTCTCAATAAAACAAATATTCTCTCTAAAATATTACATATCGAATCGGTACAATTTTCTAACAAAAATCTCACAATTCATCTCTGTGTAAGATCAGAATTGATATTTTTCAAACTCTCATTTTGATACGTCTGTGTGGGATCAACATTTCTGGTTGGCTGATCGTGTGTATTTAACGTGATTCTTTTTCCATGCAGAGTTAATCCACTCAAGATAAACAATAATTTAGTGAGTCTTTTCCATATTGTCGATTTTATTTGATCAGCTGATTGGCAGTTGAAATTTTTGCCGAAATTAATTGTCCCATGGATGTATTACAAGTGTTAAATGTGTATTTTATGTTTTGCAATCTCATTTTTCGGAGAATGATTCATTTTTCACTTGAACTAAACATTTTGCACCTGTATTATTTAATACACCAAATAAATTCAATATTCCGAGTAGATTCTTCAATGTAAATACTGGTGACTTGCAAAGATGTTCTTGCGGAATTTTCATTCTCAAAATAGATTTTTTTAACAAAAAATTTAACCACATATTTTCAATTTTTTCTAGAAAGAAATGTCAAAACTTTTGAGCATATTACTCATATCACTCCTTGTGATTTCTTCTTACGTAAGCATGGCCAGCCAAGTCGACTACGATGATGAATTTGAGTAAGTCTTATTCTCCACAGACTATTCCAACACTTGAAATAATGTCATTTCATCTTTTTTAGCGGTTTGAAGCTCTCCAAGTGAGTTATTTTCATCATTATGAGTGCCTAAAATCCTTTAAAGTCTTACATGTAGAATTAATTGTGTATCTTTTAATTTCTCAAATTCCGACTGTAATTTGGAAAGAATTTGCCATAACTAATGGTTTCACACACAAAACACACCGCCCAGAGTTGGTAGAAGATTTTTAATTATTTTTTTATTATATCTTCAACGTTGAATCATTAAATGCTCATCAATTTCAAAATAAAAATGATAGGCGTCCCTATTTCGATGGAGGCTTCCACGCGCCAAAGAAGATGTCAGATGCTTTCAGACAATACAGAAAAGGTATTTTTTAATTGGAAATTTCTTTCAACAAATTTCTAGGGCAGTGAATGCTTTTTAAGGCGGGAATTTCAGAGTTATGATTGTGAATTATTCATCTTATACGCTGTAATTATTTTTCACTTTCTACAATTGGGAATACGATTTTTGGTTTTTGTAAAACGGTAATGTAACCGTAACCAAGCCTAGATTCTAGATCTGAGAAGGTTTTTACTATTTTTTGTAAGATTCGACAAAATTGGAAATGTTTAGATGTTGACATTTCTTTTATAAATCAAATTTTAAGAAACCCTTGAACTATTTTTCATTGATTATAAAATCTAGAGATCCAAATTTCTAAGGCCTTTCTAGACATTTTTAGATACTGACAGTTTTGAGTAATTCCAATGTTCTTTACCCGAACCAAGAATTTTTATTTTTTTAAATTTGACAGTTTTTCTCATCTTGTATTACTGTTATTAATAAGGACTCATTATATTCATCCTTTCGGCAATTCTTCACAGAGAATATTCAGCTATATTTTTTAAGTAGCTCACATCTAACTCGGGAAAGGTATTTGAAATTTTCGCACAAGAAGGTTTCCATTTAAGACTTAAACTCGCTGAGTAGAACGAATCTAACCTAACTTTGCAAATAACCACTGAAGGGTATCCCTGATTTTAATCTTTGGAATGCTTTTTGGAGAAATTGATAATTCTGTCTACTATTGAGTAAAAAAGGTTTTTTAATCTGTGTGCTTCATCGCCTAAGGCTAGGGTGGGACGAAATTATTTTAAAACTTTCAAGGATAACTTGAACACTGTTTTTCTTAATCTCCCCAAAGGACAGTTTATAGAATATAAGATTTTTTTTAAACCGACAAAATTAAATTTTTATCAATTTCGCGCCTTTTTATAAATATGATTTTGTGATTCTCCGCTGGATTATTTGATCCGTCCAATTTTATGTTCACGTTTTCTGATTCTAACGGTCTAGAAGAATATCAATACGATCCTCTTCTCATACAGTTTTGTTGAATATCTGATTTGAGTATTTTTTATAGCAAATATTTGCCAAATTGTGGCTAATTTAGGCGTAATTCTTGGACATGTATAGAGATATTTCTTTACCATTTTAGGTAACTTTCGATGCTTATTAAGCTGGTGTGTGTACAAAATAAGACCAAAACATATACAAAGCCTCTGATTGGTTAATTTGTAAGATTTTGAGAAAATCATAAATGATTCGAAAATAAATATTGGATTTTCTTTCCTGACAAGATGAAGAAGGTTTTATGAAAAATCAGGTGAACTCAGTTCAACGGAAAAAATTTAGAGATATTTTTTAGTTTTGTTTTGGTTCAGTGAATCAGAAAATATTTAGCTGAAAATTAAAAAAAAAATCTTTCGACCATGTGAAAGCTTTTGAGCAAAAAGAAAATAGCTTCTCTATCGAAACCATATTTGAATATGTATTTTTTTCATTGGACATAATGCGTTAATGTGGAACAATAATGGTTTAGTTTTAATGTACATTTTCGCAATTAGAAAGATTTGACTTTTTTTCTACAAGTCTCAGAGAATCTGATACATCAAAAATGTAAGTGCAATTAATTGCTTTCTAAGAGTACTGGACAATCACTTCGAAATGTATTTAATTACATAAATATTCATTAATACTGGATAATTAAAAGTTAATTAACTTCATTTGTTACACAATTTGTAATTCACACTCTATATTACAACTGGAATGATGATTCCATCAGTTTCATTGAGAAAAATGACTATTTAAATTACCAGTCGAAATTTTCATCTCAGGTTTTGAATAAAAACAGAAAAAACCATTCATGAATATTGGCGCTATTTAAATTTTTTTCTTTTCTAGCGATGCTTTTCTCAAGAAACTGAAGTGGTGGAACGATTTATTTATCGAGGATATTTTAAATAAACAAGTTTAAAATATACTGTATTCAATTATATCAAGAATTTTTTTTCTTACTAAAAAAATGTCAAGAGATGAACGACATGGCGGCCGGGATCGAATCCCGTTCGTGCTAGATTCAAGTCAATTTAAAAATCTAATGTCGATAGAGATTTAACACATATTACCCTATACATTAGGCCACTGCTGATTGAAAAAAGTTTATCCAGATCTCAAATTTTTGAGAAATATGTTGGATGCAAATTCGATAAAAAAATAATAACCTCAATTATCTTTAGGATAAGTACTACTCATAAGTAGAAAAAACTTCTATTTTAGATAGATGAATCACTTTTTTCATCCTATATTTATAAAAAAATGTAGAAGCCCTTATCGCGCTTTGCAGCGATTTTCTCAATTTGAAGTAAATTTAAAAGACAATAAAAGGGATAGGTAATTCACACACTGGCTTTAAAGCTTCTTTTTGGAAGAACCATAACAGTTAGAACAAAAAAATCTCGATTCAATTATTTTTGTAAGAGTTCAGCAGTGGCCTAATGATGATTTTTCATGTAGACAGGGGTTTCTGTGCAAAATGCCGCTTAATTCCGAGATGGCCGGTTGAAAAAATTCGTTTAGTGAAAGAGTGAATAAGCCTTAGTAACATCAGAAAATTGGTTGGTTCCCAAGATCTGACAGAAAAATGTAACAAAATTGCAAATATTTCATTAGAAAAAATACGTAAATGATCAATTATTTTCTACACCACCTTACATGCAACGTTAGGCTAACGTCCCACTATCTTGGATATTAGTAAAACTTTTTCATGAGAAAGAGAATTTGTCCCACATCGATCAGCAGACTTGTTGAGAAATTTATCAAATTAAAAAAAACAGGTAAAAAAAGGTACCTCGCAGTTTTAAGAGGCTTTCAGTTAATAAATACCACGAAATTCTCCGATTAGATCAGAATATTTGATGACACTCAATCACTCAAGCTGTTTAACATGTCCTCTGAGGATTTTAAGATCTCATTTAGAGATGATATTTTGATTGATTGTTCACGTCAAAAAAATAATATCAAAATAAAAAGGTTACATTTGACGATAGTAACTAATCTCATGTTCCCTAAAGATCAATCTTTCTTTTAAAATTTGGCGCGCTAACTCTAATTTTTAATTCTAAGTGGGATTCTGAAAACAAAATTGTTCAATATTTGACCTTCTAAATGAGTCATTTGGTAAATGTGCTATGGGAGTACACTCAATTTACAAAGATATGAATTCATTCAAGTATATAATTACAAAACAATTTATTTACATTGTTCATTGAGTTTTCTCTCGACATACTGCGGCAGGTCAGATGCTAGCTCGTGAACTTCGTCTTCAACTTCTCTAGGATAACGTGCACCGTAAACTTGCATATTAACGAAGCAATGCGATAAGCAGTCGAGCCTCTCAGAATCCAAGTTGCTATTCTGTTGGAGAAAGGCTAGTCTCAGCTCCCATTCTGTCGGAGTCTCGTGTTCCAGTTTGGCATCTTCAAAGTTCTGTAGCGGCATTTCCGTTTGAATAATTGGGAAATTCGATTGGATTTAAATTATGAAAATCTCACTTGTTTTAACCAACACAAAATAATTGAGCATATTACAAAATCAATTAAAATATTACTGTAATATTATTACTAATGACACTCTCTGATATGGAAAACAAAGATGACGTTTTCGAAGCTCTCAAGGGCCTAACCGGAGACAATAACATATTCATATCTCCAATCCTAGAGACGTATTTGAAGAAGGTAGCCAAGACTGGAAAGACCAATCAAACCTGGGAGAATATAAAGCCCTTGGTACTCAAAAAGTTTCAAGTTATCTGTGAAGACTTTTTAATTAACGGTTATCCCGAGCAATCCAGCAGTAATCGTTCCTCTATAGAGGAGATTGATCGTCTCAAGGAGTTGATACAAAAGAAATTGAACAGCTTTGAAAAGTTTGTCTAGTTTACATTAACCCTTTCCCCATTACTAAACGTTTACATCTCGTAGCATTCCCTTTACAATGCAACGTCTCTCGGAGTTGTTATCAGATCCAAAGGCCAACTACTCGAGGATCGACAAATACCTCCGGGGCTTGGAAAAAGTGGTTCTTGTGGTCTCAGTAATCGACCAATATGGGAAGTGAGTGCTTTTAAACCCCCTTGAAAATGTCTAGTAGAAGTGAGACGACTTAATAACTGGAAATTACCCACTTTTTAGCAAGATTTGCGATACAAATAACCACACATACTCCGAATATTCCGACAACGGGTCATTTAACGAGAGCTCTGAATTCGTGACATCGGAGAAGGCCGACTCAAATGAAGATAACAACGAGAATATTGGCGACTTTTACTCCCTGAGAGAAGGCATGGACGAAGTGGATACTAGAAAGATGGACCTTCCCGGCCTCGTGGACTCTCCGGTGACGTGGAAATCAAAGTCCTTCAACTACGCAGCCATTCATAGATCAGAAATTATTCAATCTCCTACGAAATCCTTCCACAATGAACCGGCTGAAAGTTCCGTGAGTTGACTCGTCAATGGACCTTATTTATCGATTTCTTATGCTGTCTGTGCAAGAAATCCCCTTATAAGAAAGGACTTTTGACCGAATACTGTGACCGTGTTACCCGAAATGAATCTGAGTGAAAAAGTAATTATTTCAAAAAGAACTTTTTCCTTCAGGAAGCAGAAGGTGTAGAAGTCGACCTTAGGCCAATTGGGAGACTCGAGGCGTTTGTGCAAAACGTTGGTGTGAATGCTAGCCCGACGTCGTCAACCACAGCTTGTGCTGACTTTCAAAAGTCCCCTACCAAAGAAGATTATACTACGGTAAGCTTGCTAATAGCTACTTGAAAGTAGAATATGATTAAAGATAATTTTAAATTACCCTCGTGATGAGATTAGAATTTATGAAGAATATGCACTGGATGGCCGTAGAATTATATCTTTAATTTTTTCAAAATTCAGCCAGAAAAGAGCAAATCAGCTGATGAAGATGCCAAGATTACCGCACAAGAGAACGAAACCTCCCCTGATGACCTCAATAAGACTGAGCCCATGGAAGAGGTCAACGATCCTGCTAGCCAGGCCCCAGCTAACGACTCCATCCCAGACTCTACCGGCGTTGACGAGGAATCTAGGAAGCGTTCACACTGCGAAGAGGATGCCTCTGAGATACCTGAGAGTCCTTTGAAGCTCTCTCGAATCGAAGATGTCGAGAAATCCGTCGAAAATGAAAAAGTCACCTCACCCACTTCGGAAGACGCAGTAAGAGCATTTTTCTACCTATGATTTCTCAAGAATAATTTATCGCAAATATCAAGAAAGAGTGGATTTTAAGAATTGTTCAACATGAGAAAATCGAAATGTGTGATCTGAAACCTCGCCTAAATCTCTCTAACGATTTGAACCTTTTTTCCCCTCTAATTTCAAACAATTTTAGCGATTTCAATTGAAATATATATATATTGAAGTAAATTAACCCGGGTAAACCCTTGAGACACTGTTGTCCCGTTAAGAAAAAGTTGAAAATACTGCTAGAAAAATGCATCCGTAAAACTCAAAATTTATCACATTTTATAGACAAAGGAATGAGCTTTTGATTGGTGTAATTATAGCAAAGTTATGCTATCAGCAAAATTGCCATTTTAATCATCCAAATTTTAATTTTAAAAATTCTTAAAGCCGATGTAAATTTCACATTATGCATCCGAATTGCCCAAGATTACTACGAAGATATTTCAAAATAATGTACTGTTCTCCGAGAAAACCAAGTTGAAATATTTTTCTCAACTTTCAAACTAAGGACAATTTCGAAAAAATCTTCAAGCAAGTATTGTTCTCGAATTTACCTCACTCATTATTCTGAAGTAAAAATTACAAAATGTTCAGTGTTTATGTACCCGGGTTAATACTGTAAAAAAAAAAATCCTTTCATTGCCTCTATCGGCTCTTTAGATATGACAGTGAGCTCAGTGTGTGCTCAAAATATGCTTTCCTTTTTTGAACGATTATGCATATATATATCTGCTAATTAGTAGCTTGAAACCTCCTGAGGGTACGAAAGTATAGATAAGAAATTTATTGGGCCTCAGAGTCTAGAGATAGAAATTTACTTGAAAGTATTTTTTCAAGCATTTGTCCCAGATGAAAGTCAACGTAAAAAGGCACTGTTTTATAAATATTTATGGCCTACACATGTAATAAAAGGCATGATTTCAAGCCCCTGTTTTTGGGAATTTTACCATGGTTTATATCAAGGGTTTGTACAATGTATATAGCATTTGTATACTACGTGTATAATCTTGGATTTGTTTGTCCTGTCAAATAAGTCCTTTAACAAAGAAAAAAAGACAGTAAGAGGGTCAGACATGAAATAGTTGATTCACACACATTTTCGTCTCAAAGCTTCTGCTTGGTTACTTATATGATCGTTTTTTGGGAGAACCAAAACAGTTAGAACAAGAAGAATCTCGGTTCCTCTGCCTGAGGCTACCAAGAAGGTTCTGTCTAAAATTCAGAACGATTCAATTACTTTTGTAAGAGTTATCAAATGACAAAATATGAAGGAATTAAAAAAAAAATCTTTACAAGAACAATTTTCTGATTCAT
>JJOG01004184.1:0-11245 GCA_000715275.1 Gyrodactylus salaris
CAGGAACATTTCTCCCTAAAGATTTTTTGATAGAAAGATGATTATCTTTTCTGTAGTAAATCAACACTGATGAGATTTTGACAAAAAAAATCCTGTTGTATTGCTATCCTCCTCTAGTGTAAATCCCATAATAATTGCATATTATAACTCAAAAAAAGGCGGTGTTGATACTCTTGATCAACTTGTTGGAGCCCATTCGTGCAAGAGAAGGAAACTTCTTTGGCCAATGGCAGTCTTATGCACTATTTTGGATTTAGATGCATACAATTCATTTGTACTTTGTACTTTCAAATAACCGAACTTTTTGGACAAGTATAAGAAGAAATCCAGGAGAATATTCTTCAAAAATTTCTCTCAGAGTTAGATGATACTTACAATCAGAAAGAAATGATGCGAAGAGGATTTAGATAACATGCCTCCTAAGAAGAAAACTAAATCCAACGTTGTCGGAAAACAATGCACAATCTGTCCTCAAAGTCCAATCAAAAATACTACAATAAGTGCCAAAAATTGGCCAATTACCCATGTTATAAACATTATTAAGTAGGGTTAAGTAATGACGAGTTCTCGTACACTACTTAGATCTTTGCATATGTAATTCTGCTTCTTCTAAACAGAGATTCTTCTTCAATCAACTTCAATTTTACAACATTAATGAATTAATGAAGACTAGTTCAGAGAATGCCATTCTAAATAGTCAGCTTCATTTCACCTTTATTGCAGTGCATATCCAAGGAAAGGCCCACCAAATTCAAATTCTTTGTAAATTTTCAAAGTAGGATTAATCGTTGCGGTACACATAATCATCGAAGCAACATTGGAGAGGGCCAAACACATTTAAAACCTTTATTCGCCTCTCTTTTCACATAAAGCTCCTTTTAGAGACTCTAACTCGAAAAAAATATTTAAAATCATACAATAAAAATCTAATCTCTAATTTCGTGTTTCAAAAATAAGAAGAAAAAAATTTATTTTAATGATTTCCTTGGAATATGATTAGGAAACAACAATACTGAAAATTCCATATCATCAGCAATCAGAACACGAAATTAGATTGTTATTGTACGAATTTGAGTTAGAGTCTCTAAAAAATTTTTAGGTGAAAAGAAAGGTTAATAAAGGTTTAAAATATGTTTTTCTACAATAATGGTAAGTATTCAATAGTTATGTTCCAATGTAAAATGCATTCAGTGTAACATGCAATATATAGATTTACAATTTGCATAATAGTCTACATGCTCAAAAATGAGTATTTTATTGTGTGATCTTCAAAAAGGGAACTATAAGAGAACAAGTGAATTCACATTGGATATTGAACGCTTTCCAATAAGGGGAGAGATAGATAAAAGAATTGATTAAGAAAATGGAAATGAGAATTTTTCACATAACCAAATATCATCGATAGACTTAAATCCATAGATTTATCCAGTGTGGAGTATAAGGGGATCTTTTGGCTGCGAGGTCTTATGCTAGAAGATGATTACTCAGATTATAAGCACTCAGATCATGAAAATCAGAATAGCTACCTTAAACATTCCCCAGCGTTGAAGTTGTGAGTTATTTTAAACGGTTGTTGTGGTAGCAAGAAGCCAAAGAAATCTATTTTTACTCTTAGTTTATCCAGTAATCTATTCAAATTGAACACATTTGTTAAATGTTCTTCTATTCTGAGAACAATTTTATTCTCCCATTTCCTAGATCAAGATAACTAGGTCTACATTTTTTAGATTTCTTAAATTATCATTTTCATAGCTGAATCTAAATAGGACGAATATGCTTTCAAGATGCCTTAGTTATATAACAAGCAATGATGAACACAAAATATTTGTCAGCATAATGAGAAAAAATCGGTTATAGAAACTATAATAAAACCTCTCCAAGATATCTTTCAGGATAACGATAAGAAAAAATAAGCCATTAGTAATGAAAAAATCAGCAATTTCAAATTAAATTAAAATTTGAATTCCCAAAGGCCGAAACCAAAGACTATGTATCGCTGTTTTTGTCAATTATGGTATTCCAATAAACAAGGTTAGAAGAGAAGTTTTAAAAAATTTCAAATTACTTTACTCATGAATAGGGCTACCAGAAAAAGGTGTTTTTTTATGGAAAAATGGCATTTTTCTCTGAAAAAAAGGCAAAATAGGCTATTTTCTCAAAAAAACTAGATGATTCATGCATTTCATTTATGATTGAAATAAATTTCGAATAATTTGTATGAATTACGAATAATTTGTATGAATTTGTGTATTGAAAACAATTTTCATGCAATATAAATGTGTAGCCCTTGTCATTACCTAAACATTAGAGCACTGTTTTTCGCAAAATATATTCCAGATTGCACAGTTTCGAGTACTTTCAAGCATGCTGAATATAAATTCGAGGATAAAAAATCCTACTCATACTTGAGAAAATGTGTGAAAGATTTGTCATTAATAATTTAACACATTATCAGCGAAAAATAATTAACACCAAAACAGCATCCTTAATGCTTTTTCGTCGCGAGATATTCTTTGCATAGTGAAAAGGGAAAATATTCAAAAGTCTAAATCACAAACCGAGAGGCCAGAACAAGTTCCAACCATTTCTAGGACTATTTAAAGACCTCAAAAATGTTGCTTTGCTGAAAGCTTTCAATATTAACCTCTCATTGAGTTGAACGTGATTGGATATTGATCTCTTGAGGGATATATAATTTTCCAGGGAAGAAATTACTGCAATTTACTTTTTCCTCTGAGTTCTCACAACGAGGGAATGATGGAGAACATAAGAGCTTATAAAGAAGTATAAAAAGAGATAGTTATTTCTGGCATAAGTAGGAGAAAGCAATAAAAAATGATGATACGATTCTCTCTCGCATAGAAAAGATTAGTGATTATGTTTCAACAAGATTCCTTTTTTCACAGCAAAGATTCTGTAATGAATAGTTTATCAGTGAGCATTTTGTTCTCAGCCTAGAAGACTTGCGATAATTTTGAAAGTTTGATGTTTGATAAAACATGATGCAGAGAGAAATGCTTTCATATTTTTAATTGTGTTTCTTCTGTCAAGCCAAGTTATTTCATGCCATCATCTGTGTTATTTGTCTTGAAGAATTCCTTTTATGATCAATTGACGACTTTCGATCATGAGATACATATTTTTTGCAAATGATGCATTATAAATCTGAATTTAGAAGCAAGCATGGGGATGGTGTAGTGGATTGTTCCCCAAGTCCAATAAATATGATATCTCATATGGCGTGGGTTCGATTCCGGTCTCCTCCTTCCTTGAAACAAATTTACTGTGTAAATAGTTTCTAAAACTTCCTCCCCCATTATAACCCCTCATGTGAACCCGAAGAGAGTTAGACTCGGCTATGAAACTCAATTCTAAGAAAAAAAAATATAGGAAGAAAGGATTTTTTTCGTTAAAATGAATTGCACTTTTTTTCAAACACTTGCAAGAACTATTGAGTTGATTTTTCTTGGCAAGAAAAACGTAACTAAGAGAATGATGAAAAGATTGCATCCAATTAGAACTCTAATAATTACTCTAATGAAAGTTTTTCCTGGGCTAGCCAGGTGATGTGTTGATTGTGTTGAATTTTCTAACATTTCTCGATGTTAGTAATCTAGGCATGATTACAAATGTGTTCTCATGGTGATTTTTATTGCTTGAAAGATGAAAAAATTTTAGAATCTGAAAAGAACTGTAAAGAACAATTAATCTTATTAAAGTTCATGTTTCCTTGACGTTAGTATTCAAGTATGAATTTCCAAGGCATCAATTTAGAAAAGATATATCTCGTTAAACATCCCTTCAGATGGGAACTCTACAAAAGAAGGTAACAATTAGACTCCCTCTCTTCGAATAATCAGCAACCTTGGAAATTTGCCACAAAAGGAATCCTTACAATGAAGAAAAATTAAAGAGAATTCTAGAGTAATTTATTCCAAATGAAATTAATTAGATCAACTGAAATCTCGAATAATTCAAATAAGTTTCCAGCCAAGGAATAACTCGAGAATTGATACGCTTCAGAGAATTTAGTAATAAAAAACCCAAGATCCCATTGTCTATACAAAATTATTTCTAGTGTGTCTTTTCGTTTCTATTATTACAAGTATTTGGTTCTTAATGATATGTTTTTAATATGTTATTATCGGGCACTTAAAATAAGTTTATTTGTTTGTAGAAAATTGTAGACTTGTGTCAAACTCTATAAAGCATGGCATTTTCAAAATACCATTCAGTTTCACGACATAATTTTTATGCTGGGAAAATTGACTATTTCTTCATTGAGGAACGATTTAGAAAAAATTGGTATACTTTTGCTCCAGAAATTTTTTAGAAATACATCTTATGAAACAATTAAAAGTGGAACTTGAGCGTTTGAAACATAACAACATTAAACTTGCAGGTCATAGTTTAAGAAATCCAGTTTCCTTTTCAAGGATTCTAGGTGAACAAAAATAAGAATCATAGAAATAGATGTATAAGCTAGACCTTTAATCGGAGTGAAGAAAAATGTTCACAGAAGAAGGTGATAACTCATACAACTGTCTTATACTTGCTAATTAAACAAGTCTAACGAGTGGATATGGAAAAGCTTGATATGAGAAAAAGAAAGAACTATTATTCAGGCAAATGACAGTTTAATATCCGCGATCATTGAGAAAACTATAGTGATTACTCATGTACAAAAGAGTGTCAACTATTATGAGAAATCTGATTTTCATTCCCGTTTCTTACTCTATTCGGGACAAAATATGGATCAACGATTATCCGGATTAGTTCTTAAATAAAGAGGGAAGACGAGATTTTTCGCTGGATACTAGGTAAAAATGACTCATAGTGGTCTATGATATAAGTAGGGCTGCCAAATGACTTTTTTTGTTTTTCTAACAATGTCTCTTGTGTTAATAAATCAAAACATTCTAGAGATCCTGAACAAAATAATTTTATGATAAATAGCGAGAAAATAGGGGACCTAGAAGAATGATTAATCTTTATGGATCCTAATTGAAGCAAAAAAAGTATTCAATTTCCATATTGATTGATTGCTATAACACATGTGCCTTCTTCTGAGTCAATCATACGTTTTGCAATGCAATCTTTTGTAAAAGTAGCCAGATCAAAATAATAACACGTTTAAAGTTCAATAGTATACAGTGCTCAACCTAAGGATAGTCGAATAGAAAAAGCATGCTTGTTGAAGCTTATGAAAATTCCAATGACTGGAAAACTATGAAAGGAGCCACGAGATGACTATTTTTAGAATAAATTAGATCCATATCGGGTAATCTCAAGAAACGAACAAGTGTCTTATTGAAAAGCGCTCCTGTATAATTATTTTGGCTGATAATTTCAAAGATGATAAAATGGAAAAGATTCGTTACTGGAGTTTCAGTAGTTATTAAAGTAAATATTCAAAAATTCTACACCTCTAGAAACTCGGGAATATGTGAAATTTTAGATCAAATTTTCCGAGCCAGGGAAAATTCAAATTTCGAATTTTCTGACGGACTTAAACGATTAATTAAAATAAAGTTTTCTTCTAAATTTCTAATAGGTTTTCTAGGGCTACCAGAAAAGTGAAATTTCTTTTGAAAAAAGATTCGAAAATTATTCGAAAAAGTGCAACAAAGTGCATTTATTTTTAAATTGATTGGTCAGGTTAAAATTAATTTTTTTTGAAAATTGGATTAATTGAAAAATTTGCAACACATTTTGATAATTACTCAAGTGTATTTGCATCTTTTCTTCTAGTCATTTTTAAGTGACGGGATTTTGTTTTCTAGGAGAAGAACTCATTTGATAAGCTATTGAGCGAATAGAAAAAAGTGCATCTGGTAGGCCTACTTATGATATTGAAAAGATCTTAATTTTATTTACATCAGATAACATGAAATTAGAATTGAATCTAACTTTTTTTATATTTTGCAGGACCATTTTTATATTGATCACCTTATTCTCGATGACCGTTTTCATTCTAATGATCGTTTGCCTAATTAAAAATTGGAACAAGATGACAGCAAGAAATGACAGCGGTAAGAACGAATTGAATTCCTTTCGTAAGTCCTAGCCCCCCCCCCATACTCTGGCTTTATCAATCACTGAATGATTGATCGGGTAATATATGCCTGATACCCCCAATTGATATATAGTGTCAGCATTAATTATTTCGATTTCAACTTGTCATAGGCTGATTTTTCATTTTATCAATTGACAATAAGACTCTATTATTTTTAATTTCCAGGTGTTGAGCCATAACGAGATCGAGTAATTTTCGTCAGTCCTCTGCTGCTCAAGTCTACAGTTGATTATTTAAAAATTATTTATAGTAAAATGAACGCAATCTGGAAGTTCGCAGAGATTGATAAATATTTCTGTATTCTCCAATTGGAGGCTGTTATTCTGTTAGATTGCCTCCTTTGTACATAGTTTTTTTAAATAAAAACAATGCAATAATTAAATAAATGAATGAAACAAAATTATGACTCATACTGTTACTTGAGGATACAATAAGTCTGAAAAAAACAACTGGATTAATTAAATATCGGCTGAGCTCGAAAAAAGGTTGACGAAAAGAAGATTGTTCTCAGGATTTATTATTTTAAAACTAATTCACTTTTAACTAGAAAAAATCTTTGTTGCACTCTCAATGCACAAACGCTTCATTTCTTCAGTTAACCTTCGTATTTTTGTATCTTGAATGGCAATCCTAATAGATAGCTGACTATCGGATAGGATTTCATCGTCAGAATTCTCAGTTCTCTCTTCTGAAACTAAAAAGACTCATTTTTAATTTTACAAAAGACAAAGTTTCAATCAAAGACACTATAAAACTTTTTTATTATAGAGATCAGATCTAAAATTGATAAGAATCAAGTTCAACAACTAAAACGTTTGTAGGGGACTTGTGAAAAGAGGAAATCTGACAAAAGTGCCTTGTTGAAAAGTATCTCAAATCGCTCAATAAATCAATCAAAGGCTACAATACTGATAATTGTTATTTTCTTCCTGATGTGATCTTGTAACGCCATAAAAGATCTTGAAATATTAAAAAAACACAAGAGAAAAACTCACGAAGCATTTTGAAATCCTTTCGGATTTTTGATAGGTTACTTTCCAAGGTCATTATTTCATTCTCAATTTTTGAGTTTTCTCCAACCTTGATCATGAGCTCGCTATTTCGAGTGGTATGACTGATCTTCTCATCAATTTTTAGCATAATCTAAAATGGTTCAAACTTAAATGATTGGAATCACATTGATTTTCTCCCACAAAAAGGAGAACACATTTATAGCATAAGCCTCCTTATAACGGATTACCTTAGGTAATCTTTTCTAGTCAAAATTCTTAAATGAAATGAAATACAGTCATATTAGAGGAACCAATTACAAAAATATATTCTTCAAATTAATTGTGTAATTAACAAGCAGCTTTTTCAAAAAAAGTTTCGGTTAAATAGAAGATGTCGGATATGGTCGTTCTGATCGAGTTGAAGGTTAATAGATTCAACAAAAAAATTTGAATTGAAATAACGATTTTCTAGAAAATAAATGGAGTTCTTAATCATTATATATAAAGGTCCTGGATTAAATTTACTCTCAACATTACGTGTAAGACAACCGAATCTTTCATCTTGGATTTACAAAAGATTTATTTTTTCTTTTGAAAAAATGAAATGGGAAAGCAAAATCTAATCTTCACATGGATTAACAGATTTCAAGGGCATGACATTTTGTTCACACCATTCAACTATGATAATATTCACGTCTGCAGAGATATTATGGTCGCCAAAATAATTTTAAATTCTACAGATTTTTGTTATAATTACTGCAAGAGTCTATGCTGGAAATGTGCAAATTTTCATGATTTGATAAAAGCAATATTTCTTTCATTAGAGATATGAAATAATGGAAATTCAAATATACTCACTGTCTGTATAGAGTTGATGTGTCTTTGAATCTTAGCGAATTCGTGATCTTCAGCAATCTTCTTGCCCTCCTTCATTTGATTGAGGTACTATGTAAAAGTTATTTTACACAGGTCAAATTTGAACATTTTTAGGTTCTTGGGAAAAACCTGAATGCACAAAATTCGTAAAAATGACATTATTCTACAATGAACCCAATTTTGTTTGTCAGGACTTGCCCAAATGCGTAAAAAATGTCGTCACATCGATTTAAACTCACAATCTGAGTCTCTCTGGTTATCTTGTAGTGTTCAATTTCGTGGTGAAAGTCTTCTAAATCCTTCAACTGTTGATTCATTCTTGAGAGGGACCTGGAATATGATAATTCAATAATTAATTTGATTACTTTTCATCGCCTCACTTACGCCATACTTTGGACAAAATATCTTATATTTATATTTTCTAAGTTGAATCAAGCTTACTGTTATATCAGTTGCGAGTTATGTCATCTTTCAATCCAGAAAATTATAGAAAATTCGATTTATTATTACACTTAAATATGTGATGATAAATTATGTTTTTAATGCCTATTCAATAACAGAATCTCACCATTTCTGTGTATGACACTTCTGCTTCAAGTCTTTAATGAAATTCAGGTTGTCAATACGATCAACGGTAGTAAGCTTGATCACTCTGTTGTGCTCATCGATAACAGAGAAGTGCAGAAAGAGGGCATTGTCGTAGTCGATGTAAGATCCGAGATCTGGGGAGAGCTCAATGTTCCCCAGCTTGGTGATAATTTGAACACTTGAGTCGTTCTTGGCTTTAATGAACTTATTCAAGTTCTCATCAAACATCTTGGTCAGCTTATCTTCTTCAAGGAGTAATTGATGCAATTCATCATTACGTTGCTAGAAAATGAAAGGGAATTTAGACTTGAAGATCGATTAACATGTACCCATTGTGTATTGAACATATTCTGAAAATGCACAGCCAAGGTTTTGGCTATCATGATTTTAGAATTTAGAGTCATAAGAGAAAAGAATGAGACCAAACCGATTTTTAAACCTTATTAGGATTCTGATTTGATTGACATTTTCTAATGTAAGCTCAGTTCAGCAAGGTTCTTCTTTACAAGTCCCCTGCAAAGAAACTTCCCCATAGCACAACCCATTATTTCCGAGGTTAAATATAGAAATGTATTCGTTGATTAATAATCATTAAGACACATTTTTATGACTGGTCGAAAGCTTCTTTAATACTCACTTTTGTTTCATTGTTTTAATCTCAATGATACCTCTTCCTAACACTTGGTATTTCCTGATTAAGAATCTATAACCTATTTATAGATAAAAAATGTCCCAATCTAATATAGACACAGTCTAGTTTAAAATTTATGCTGAAGGGATACCTAACATTTTTGGCTAAGGGGTCAGTGACACTTCATCTAAAAATGAGAAATCAAAAAAATTAATGTCTCAGCTAACTTTTTCCTAAAATAAGAAAATCAAAAAATTGAGAAAATATAATTTGATCCAGAGTTACAAAGGGACTAGGAGGGCCAAGGATCTGGACCCTGATTCTCACCTGAAGATAATTCTTGGCGAGAGTGATTTTATGATTCCTCCTCCGCGACATAATCTCACGCTTGACCTTTTTGGTACGCATAGAGCACATTCGATTCCAGTAGGCTGAGAGGTAGTTGCAGCTCTCCGGCAGTTTATCCAGCTCTACCATTTGCTGCTCAAACTCGACTGAGGCCATCTGGTCGCCGAGAATGTTGCCCTGCTGGTAGAGATGCTGAGGCTGGCCGGAAAAGTGATTAATCATTTCGTGGATAGTTTTCCTCATCAACTCAGTTGGGCCGACTCTCACTTTGAATGGGAAGACCAAATGGTGCGTGAGTGCTCTCCTGAATTATACAAAAATGATTTTCAATTAAATCTTTGCAGATAATTATTTTTTCACGTCTTATTTGGATTTCTTTCTAACATTTACCAAGAGATCAAGTTATCATAACTAGGGCTACCAAATGCATATTTTTCATAATTCAGTATGTTGTTGATGATAAAAAAATATTTTCAGGTCTTGAATACTGTCTGGTAAAAATATGCAAGGGCATATTTATAAATATTTTGGGGATTTGAAAATATGATGTGTAAGTATAACTTATCGACCAATGAGATCGCTTCAATTAGACATAGACTAACCTTTGTTACAAATAATGAAAAATTGATTAGTATGTGACTGTCGCTTTTTTAAACAAATTAGGATTATTTGTTCAGAATCTTTGTTAACTTCAGTCATTTCATCATGGCAAAGTACGTTAAAGAGTACCCGAAGGTACTCAATTCAAGGAAGGACCTTATTTCGTCTATAAAAGCAGAGAACATTCAGAATTATTCTCAACAATTGGTAAACCTTCTCAACCTATACTAACTCGATGGGGAAGTTGGCTTGAAGCAGTCAAATTCTATTGTGAGCATTTGCAATTTATCAGAAGAGTTTTTTTGAATATAAAAGACGGTGAAATAGTTGTCAAGAACGCTAAAAGTGCTGTCAAATCTAGTCAAAAAGCTTTTTCTAATCTCAATAATTTTTGCTAGACCTAATCATAACTAGACATTTTCATCCAAGTCTCAATTCCACTATGGAGAATATTGTTATGAGACTTTGAGCGAGTAGTACGCTCTTTAGTAGTGTCTAAGGGAATGATTTTTCATCATATCAGACTACGAATAAATGCAGGATGTTGACTCAATATATCATGCAGTTTCAGGACTTGTCGAGTATTCTAAACGCGAATTTGAATATAAAGAGTTTCTGAGCGAACGGCAACTGCCACCGGACTAAGCACTACTCATAAGTAGAAACACATGTTTTTATTGAATTAAGCAATGAAAATCCACTCTAGCACATGGATCTTTCCAACATGTCTAGGAATAGTTCTTGCTATATTTCAAGTCATTAATTAAAAATTCCATAGGAAGGTTTTTCAATTAGCCCTTAAAGTAAAAGTTAGCTGGCAGATGACTCATCTAATCAATTTCTTTTAAATCTACTAACAAGTAGTGCTTAGGCCGGCGGCAGTTGCCGTTCGCTCAGAAACTTTTTATATTCGAATTCGCGTTCAGAACACTCGACAAGTACTGATCAAGAGCTACTTTTTCATTTAGAACTGATCTAAAGTTCAAGACAATTTCAGACACTGGGATTTAAATTCTTGATATGAGTGGAACGTCAAGAATCTTAAAATTATGTTATGAAATACGGCCATAACATTAAAGGTTTCAACAAAATAGCAAGCCTGCTCAAAAATTTAGTTAAAATATTTCTTCTTTT
>KL567037.1:0-46298 GCA_000715275.1 Gyrodactylus salaris
GAATAATTTGTATGAATTACGAATAATTCCCTGTTCAGATCGCAATATTGTACAGCAGATTCAGCTTTCTGAACGAGGATTCTATCGTCTTCAGAGTATAAAACTATATTACGGACTTTTTCCATGAGTTCGCAGTAGTAGAAGTGATTTTATTGGCTCAATAACGTTTGTACACACGCACCAACCCGAGTGAATCTATACTACTAAGTTAAACAGAGACTATGATTCATGTCACACAGCTTCTTCGCAATATGATTGGTTCTTCATTGAAAATGATACTTTTTCCACCTCATTGAGTATGAATTTTTAAAAAGGCAAAAGTAGGCATTTTTCACAAAAAAAGGCGAATGCCTATTTATTTAGGAACCTTACCGACCTAATTAATAAACTTGAGAATATTAAATCGAGATAGGAAAAAGAAAATTATCTTTGACTGAAAAGAAAACTGAAGGTAATAATTTTACTAAAATGATATACAATATTTCATCCTTGTAATAGTCAAAAATGCTAATTTCTTATTTCCTAATCATCTTTTATTGCCAGAATACAGTAGTTGGATTCGCTACTAATTTTCTAGGATTTAGATTAAAGTAGGCTAGAAAACTTGCTGCATTCCCTGAAAATTAATTTATTTCCGATTCAAAAATAAATAATGATATTATCTCATGGGGGATAAAATTCAAAACAAGAGCCCTTGTGTGTGCAATGTAATACCATTGAAGTGGTTTAATTTTTTTTGGCAAACAACCTTAAAATTAACCTTCCAAGTCTAATTGATGAGTGACTAGGATTTACTTGAAAGGAAAATGTGATTCATTCAGATAAAAATCTTTAATAATAATGAATGAAAATGTCGTGGGAATACTTCTAGACTCGAGATTATTCAACTCATCAAGTAACAAAGCCCCTCTTCTTGTAAATCTTTTCCTGACCCCCTTGTGTGTGAAAAATAATCTGACCCCTTCTTTTTACAAGTGAGATAAAGTTTATCACAATTATCGTGAGAACTAGTTAGTTCAACCTAGTGGAAAGATTCTTTGACCAATTACTCACCAAACCAATAAGACCACAGCGTAGACCATCTCTTTCCACAATGAATATCTGCGGCAGGTCACAGAGAAGATTATTTGTTAAGCGATCATAGCAGTTGCTATTCAACCATGGAAACTTGGATTTATCAATGCAATCCATGAGGTTGTCAACTCCAAAGTCAAAGTCATGATTTCCAATAACAGCACAATCTATACTCATCTCATTCAATATTGGTATCATATGCGTTCCATTGGTGACGGTGCTAATGATTGACGGACTCAATGCGTCCCCTGAAAAGAGAGTAAAAGTCGATTCAGGACACAATTGGCGTTGTTCGTCCATGGCCGCCTTGAATCGAGCAGCACCTCCACAGATATCGCTATTTTTATTCTGTGACTCTTCTACGTTGTAGACATCGTTAAAGTGGAGTATGTGGAATTCTTTAATAGAGGTCATCTCCTCTTGATTAGATTACTTAAGCTGTGTAATCTAAGCATAGAATTGTGTTGGATTGTTTAAATGAAATCACATCTACCAATAAGAATCGAGATAAACTTACCTGTAATCTCATTGGACAGAAACAGTTTCATCATTCACAATAGCAGCTGGCATACAACAACAATGTTGTTTTAAATTATCGAGAGTTGCATTTGTTACAAGAAATCGTGGTGCTTTATAAAAAGGTTATGGTTATAAACCATATGTTAAATAAACCAGGTAAACTAGGTTTTGAATTAATTTTTTATTATTCTTAAAAATTGACTAGAGTTTATGATTGGAGAAATTTAGGAATAATTACAAAGGATTTAAACAAATAATTATGAGCTTTTCTTCTTTTTATTATTCTTTTTTAACTTGCTCTTATTAATGTTACCTTGAACAGGTTTCTTCTCTTCACTAGGAATGAAAGATGGTTTTTTCTTTTCCTCTACACTTTTAGCGTCCTTTTCGCTACTTTTTTCATTTGGTAAAGGCATTTTATGACTTTGTTTCACAGTTTCAATGTCATCACTAATCTCCTCTTCCACCTGTGTTAAGTCAACAGTTTTGAGGGCTTCTAGTAGTCGCGTCATTTCTTTTTCTGTCTCTTCAAGTCTTACACGTAGTTGGGAAAGTTCTTCTTCGTCTGTAAAAATGGAAAATCAGATAATTGTTCAGTGAAAAAATAATTGAAACTTGCTTAAATCCTTCTCTTCCACTTTTCTCAAAAGCGATGCCAAATCTTTTGGTAGACTCTGTGAAGAACGGTACAAGTGGCTTGTTTTATCATCCCCAAAGTTATTGGCCCAATCATATGACCCAGATGGATTTGTATCGTTTTCCTCCTCAGAGCTGTCATGATTCATCTTGAATTTACCCTTGTCAACATCATAATGGAAATCTCGGTAATATTCTTTAAGATAAGCGTCTTTTTTAAGACTAGTTTTCTTGGTATTTCCAGAGAATACTTTAACTAATGTGTAGATTAAATAAACACAGATTCCGAATGCATAGAAAGGTAAGACAAGTGAGATTATACCACCAGACTTTGAAGGAGGCTTCTCTTGGTTGTAAATGGGATTAGATCGAGGCACTTTTCTGCTGTGAATATCCGGGTTGTCAAAGAAATCGGTCTTCTCTTCGACTCCAAGAGTTCTTAATATTAGAGGATGAAAGAATGTTGGATAAACGAGGGCAAATGATCCAATCATTACTGCGATAACGCAGTAGGATTTGGCTTGTACACTCAAATCAAACATGTTCAGCTGAAATGATAGTAGATTTTATTGATGTATTAAAACAATGGTTCACAGAAAGATAGAAATTTTGATAAAATAAGGTAAAATTTCAAAATTTTCGAAAGTCCAAAACCGATGTAAACTCATTATGTCGTCGACAATATCTGAACTTCAATCGCTTATTAAAGCGAGGCCGTCTAATGAAAAAATTAAGCATCCCCATATTAGATATAACAAATTGGGAAAGATTTCGTGTATAATTTGTGGAATTCAAATCAAATCAGAAATTGCATGGAATGCTCATATTCTTACAAAATCTCACCTCTTAAATCTTGAAAAGCAAGAAAAAGCATCTAAAAGACCTATTCCTGAAAATTTAACTAAAAAGAAGGAGAAAAAGAGAGTCAAATTTGCTGATGAGGTAATTGTCGAAGAGGTGCTTACGTTTAAAAAGCCCGAAGAAGATAAGATTTCTGAAGAAAAGAATGAAGAGAAGAATATTCCTGAAGGATTTTTTGATGACCCTTACAAAGATTCTCAAGCCAGAAATGTCCCCTATCGAGACAAGATTGCAGATGAAATGGCTATTTTTAAGAAGGAAATCGATATTCTTGAAAGAGAAACTGAAGCAGAAACTGAAAAGGCAGATGAAGAATTCACTTCTCACAGATATCTCGATGAGTTGGACTGTCAAATGGATTGCTGGAAGAAGATTAAAGACCTCGAAGAGTCCAAATCATCTCTTGTAGAGAGGGTCATAAGTCAGAATAGAATAAAACCCAAGGAGGAAGACCTGTCATCAGAAGAAGAATTTGATCCTAATGAAATTTGTGATTTTAGGAACAAACAGTTTTAACAGCAAATCATGTAAAAATGTAAATAAAATTATATTTTCTTAGAAACTTAGTTATCCCAGAGAAGATTAAGGTTTACTTCAGGATTTATAAATAAGCAATAAATCATCACTTTTTTTATCAATTAAACCTATATCAGAGTAAAATTTTAATGTGCTGAATATTTGTGAAATTAAGCACGATTAGCTTCAAAATTATCTTGTCTACACATCGTTTTTTGGGGGAAATGGCATAGTGAGAAAGTCAATAAATAAACATTTATTGATCAGCAAGTTAATATCACAAGAATTATATTTGAGTTTGATTAATTACATTGGTGAGTATGAATAATATTAGGTTACATAATTATTATTAAAGGAAAATAATTCATAATGGATAGAAGATAAAAAAAGGTTTTATTATTGAGATGGCCAAAAGCCCGCAACCTGTATTTACAGAAAAATATACATCATAAATAACAAGAAAGACGATTAGAAAACGAATGTAGGATGTTAATGAACAAGTGTTAATTAGAAATCTATTTCTTTAGCTCTGAGGCTAACCAATCGAGACCATCAGTAAGACCCTGGTGTAGGGTCGCTGAGCAGGCTTGAATGTGCCATTTACGGTCCTTCAACTTGGTAAGACCAAGCTTTTCACTGAGTTCACTTGGGGCCATGCTATTTGGAAGGTCTTTCTTATTGGCAAATATTAGGAAAGCGGCATTCTTTAACTCGGGTTCGCTAGCTAGTTTATGAATTTCATCAGCAGCTTCACCAACACGTTCAGTATCGTTAGAGTCAACAACAAAAATGACACCGTCAGCATTTTGGAAGTAGTGGCGCCATAAAGGTCTAATCTTATCCTGTCCACCAACATCCCAGACATTAAACGTGATGCTGGCATAGGTCACTGTTTCTACATTGAATCCAATAGTGGGAATTGTTGTTACGACTTCTCCCAATTTTAATTTGTACAAAATGGTTGTTTTACCAGCGGCATCGAGACCAACTAAAGAAGGCGTTGAATCGATTAATAACTAACCCATTAATATCCTGTGCTCCTTGCTGGAGAAAAAATATGATAGCATAAGACCCATCTTGAGAGTTTGTCTAAGTCGACTGTGGAAGTCTTTAAAAATGAAATATTATTCAAACAATTTTATATACAAAACAGAAAGTTGTTGTTTAAATTGTTACAATTTATGAAATAATCTGAAAATATGGATTCAGCTACAAGTTGGATGAAATTTCTTGAATCTTTGATTCAAGATTATAGAAATCTCATTTACGAGACTAAAAGGAAATATGTTCCAATTAAAGATGTAATAATGTTAATTCAACTGTTTTAGAAAGCTGAAGCTCAGGTGAAATCTGTCAAGGAAATAATTAATACAGTTAACGACATGAAAAATAGTAATATAAACTTTAATTAATCCATAGAAATATATAGTGATAGCTTCATACTGGCAGAACCATTCATTGACGGCCTCAAGACTAATAATATGAAAATCATCAATATTTGTCTTACTTCCATTCAAAAGTTCATCTCCCATAAAGTTCTCAATTCAGTGAGTATCTAGACATTAAAGCTACATCATTATATTTAAATTATTCCACAGAAACTGAATTATTTTAAATTTCGAAATTATTTTAAAATTTCTTCCTTCTTAGAAAATCTCATAAATTGCAAACCACAGTTTAATATATTTTTATTCAAAAATAATAATTGCCGTATAGACTTTTGGGCTATAGGCTTAAGAGTCTAGAAAAATATTAAATACTTCTGGTCGCTCTAATTATTAGCAAAATTCGTTAAAAAAAATAACTCAACCTCATCCAAAGAATTTAATATTTCAAACCCTTTTTCTTGGCGATTCAAAATATTCCTCAGAGTACAAACAATAAATCATATCTTCATGATAATGACATGTGGTTTAGCGCTCTTATAAATCTTTCAACATATCCACAGAAAACAGTTTTTATTTTGTTTATAGAATTTAAAAAAATAATTCTAATTCCCTCTACCTTAAGCTGTTCTGTCAAACGCTTATCGATAATCTCTGGGAGTTGATAGAGCAAAATCTAGAGGAATTAAAAGTCTTGCAGACAATCCTCTTAGTGATAACATCGTCAGAAATTATTAAAGAAAATAATCTTGCAAAAGCCTTTACAATTTGTCTGCGTCTTAACCTATCCAAGGCCAAGTCGACTTCGAATACCGCAGCAGCCGCAACCCGACAATGCGCCTGCTCTATATTTGACCGAGCACTGAAAGCGCACAATGAAAGCTTGGAGAAAGAACCAGACCCTAGCGATTCTAACCTCATAGACAACAAGACATATCTTCGTGACGCCTATCTGCTATTTGAAGATATCTGTCTCTTGCTAAATGGAGAGCCACCGGTTTGGCTGATTGGCATTACGGACATGTCGAAGCTTCTCGCCCTCGAGGTTATAGATCATATGATCATTAATTACAACAAGTTGTTCTTTGAGAGACCAGACTTTAAGAAGCTGCTACAAGATCGCGTCTGTCCCATAGTAATTCGGTTGTTCTCAGTTACTTTTAAATTCAAGAACCTTTCGAGTCCCATTAACTCATCGCCATCTAGCACCGTTGGCCAGAATATCTATTCCAGTAATGAGAACTTCATCGGGTCCTTCTCTTTTCCTGTTTGTGTGCGCGTTCTCCATTTGGTCTATTCGACAATAACGAATTACTTTTTGATTTTGGTGAGTTTCAATTTTGATAAACTTGGCTCCTACCCACAATCAAAACGTATGATTGACATGTTTTTGCTTGAAAATATGCTACTTTCATATGCTAAACATATTCTTCTTCTAGATCTAATTCATATAAGAGATCCCATTTTATCTCCTCAAAAAGATATAATTCAGAAACTCTTAAAAGACTCCTACTTTCGTATTCTAAAGATTCATTCATAGAATTCTACTTAAAATTTACTTTGTAAATAGTTTCAAACCTTCCTCTCCCATTATAACCCATTATGTGAACCCGAAGAGAGTTAAACTCGGCTATGAAACTCAATTCTAAGAAAATAAAAAGAAGAGGGATTTCATCCTAAAATCAAAAAAATATGTGAAAAAAGAAAATTGAGCATCTTCGAGAAATATGCTCATAATATGCTAAATTTTACCATCTATTACGTATAAATAATAAACCAAGTTTAATTCTGCCTCAGGTGAGATTTAATCACTAAAAAATACCAATTAATTAAAAAATTTCAATGAATTAAATAATCTGTATTTATCCTTTTCTAAGAAATTGAATTAACTTTAAAAAATTAACAAGTCTTTTTTGAAAGTGGATGGTCTTAAAATAAACTTATTTTTTTCATCAGAAAACTGAATGTGAAATATTCCTATCGACCCTCCTTAAACTAGTGGATGTTGAGCAGATTCCTTGGCAGAGGGCCTTAGCCCTTGAAGTCATCTATAAGGTATCCATTCAGCCAAGAGTCTTGAAGTGAGTTTCTAAACAGAACTTTAATTTCCACAGTGTATTTCTATTACAACATTTTTGTTTGGGTTCTACATATTATTTCATCAAACTTCAAGTCATTATTTCAAATGAACACACTGAACTTTCCACATTACATCATTTCTAACCAATAAGATGAACTCTTCTTCCTACTCAAATTTGATTGGATAATAATGACCAATACATCTTCATACATTTCTACCACAGAACACATTAATGAGAATACACAGGTTTAAAATTAGACCACTTAGAAATTAATTTTCACTTCCTGTGGTCATAGGAAGGGTGAAGTTGAGAAGATATAATGCACTTTTATCTACAGAATGATTTGCCTGCATTACGACATTAAAGAAGAGAACCGCAATGTCTTTGAACATCTCGTTTCTGTCTTGTCCAGTTATCTCAAGAATAATCTTCTAAACGTCTCACAGTCTCCTAATTTTCGTAAGTTTCAAAAATATAGTCCAAGTCACTTTCTTTAAAATGTTCTCATTTTAGCCAAAGATTCAATTCAAATTCCAACATCAACTAATTATGGTCCTAACGGCCTACCTGCGTTCATCTACAGGGGATCTATATTTCCAATCTATCTCAATCCAAAGACATCTCTGTGAGTTGATTCTGGCAATGAATTTTAAGTTGAAAAAAGTTTTGTTCTCCAGTATTTGAAGGATTCACGCTCAAAATTTAAATTTACTAATTATTTGATTATGATCGATTATTGAGATATTATTGGAAGTAATAAAAATATATTTATAATTTCAAGACATTCTACTGAACAAGGAAGAAATTGGGAGAGAAATATCAATAATAAATATTCACAAAAGTTAATTTTTAATCCAAATATTTTATTATTTCACCACATACTCACAAGTAGCTTGCACAATTTTATTCATTCTCAAATGAACACTTGGCTAATCTGGAAATTTGTTAAGATGAAATATTCTATTTTCTTTCACTAGAATTCTAGTCTATAATCCTCTGGGCCCTTGTAAAATTCAAAACTTTAATCAAAGAAATTCTAAATAAAGTTGTAGTTTTTTTTCAATGAAAACTTTAACACTTGAATTACACATGACTTATTTCACACATATGCCTAATTATAGCGTGAGAATTAAAAAAGGGGGTCTACCCCTAAAGTAATCACGACCATTTATAAATCATATGACAAAAGTTTATAAGTACTTATATGTATTGTTTTCACTTTTTTTCCCATTGAGATATTTGAAACCAATCATTAGTAGTCTAATTGACAGAGCCATTTTCCTACATTAGTTGTCAATGATCTCGAATAGTGGATCTCTGAGCGATTTATAATTCTTTTGAATTTTTATAGCCTGAGTAAATAAACATAGCCTTTTTCATCATTGGATTAAAACGCCCATAAAAGTTAATGGTCTATTGAGAGCTGTGAGAATCGAAAATAATTTTATTGCAAATGTAAAAATTTATAAATTATAAGTTACAATTTATAACTGGAAAATATGCATCCATCCTATAAGTGGGATTATTTTGGGGTTTTGCTTAATTTCGGTTGCTTTTTTCTATTCAGTTGTTTAATAAAACTGTATTTGTAAATTTTACTTTTAAGTAGGCATATTAAATCCCTTTTCATGATGCTGTTCTAAAAATAGGATTAATTATAAATTATAATTAATTGATAATTATCAACGAAGTAATGTAAACAAAAATATTCAAAATTATGAGATTAATCTTGAAGAGTTTTTCTTGAATAAATTTCTTAGAACAATGCAATCATTACACTCAATTACTTGGTAATCCTCAGTCGTTACTTTTATTATGGTGGATTCACTTACTATGAAAAACCCTTTTTCTCTTAATAAATAAATCATTATAATCATTATTTAATACAATCATTTCATTATGAAAGCTATGAAAATATGGATGCAATCGATCCTCCGACGCCGCCAGATGGATATTGTATTTCCCTTGGTTATCTTTCACTCATTGAAATTGTCTCATCAATCAAGACTATGGCTGAAATCTCAACCGGATCAGCTGAGTTGAAGAAATCTGTGAATGAAGAGATTCCCGATCTCGACTTGTGTAAGAATATGATCAATCTCACTTGGTGTCCGTTGCTAGCTGTTTTATCTCTCCTCCTTGATGCTAGGTAAAGTTTTACTATTAACTATTTCATTGAACATTTTTTGTTTTGTTTTTAGTAAATTTTTTTGAATGAATTTTATGTTTGCTATTTTATTAGTGCCAGCACGGAAGCGACTGATTCAATCCTCCATTCGATAAGCACTTTGATAATACTCGCTGGTGCTCTTTCACTTGGGACAGTTAGAGAAGCATTTGTTACTTTGTTATGCAAATCATCCCTTCCGCACAACTTTACCGTGATAAACTCTTCAACTGCTACCTCTAATGGTAAGATTTATTAATATTAACAAAGATTTAAATAGAAAAAATGAAAATTTTCCAATTTAAGTAAAAGTTAATTATAATTATTATTCTAGAACCTATTTAAAATGAGAGGCTGGCCTTGTTGGTCCTTTTTCTCATTTTCAAGAACCTTCTCTAATTTATACCCTTTCTAAATTTTGTAGGCCTAAAATCTCTCGGAGGTCAATCGTCAGCAGCTTCATCAGAAGAGTCCTATGAGAGAAGCAACATAGCTTTGGTTATACAAAAGAATGCTCAAGCTTCATTGCCACAAAATGTACCCATCCAGCAAGCTTCTCAGCAGAAGCCAGGGGTCATCCAAAAGACTAACATTGTCTTCACTGGTTCAATGAGTGAGTCATATTTTACAAATCTCGAGCATTTAAAATCCATTTCATTTTTAATAAGAAAGCTAAAAATACCTTAAGCTACTTTTCTAGGTTCTGACTCTGGCTGCAAGCTTGCTTTCACTGACTCATTTTTGCTAAAATTAATAGAAATCTCTATGCTTTTTCTAGTTACAAAAATATGTTCTAAGTAGTAAGTAAATTGTAACGAGAAAGTTTAAGCTATCTTTTCAATAATGACATATTAAGATTGTATATTAAAACCTTTGATTTTAATGACTTAAGTTCTTATGAATGACCAATAGAAATCAAAAATATAATAGAAGAATAGAGAATACAAAGAGTATTTAAGAATCATTTCAATGATGATATATCACTTATATAAAATTTGAAACTTGAGTTTCTAAAGGCTTGTTAGATGAAAAGAGAGACTTACAAGATTTGTAAATATTCTTAAATATTCCTCATATTCGAAATATTACTTTCTAGTTGCCCTGGTAATAATCTTTAGACCTCAATTAACACTCCAAGTTAAATGTAGATCCGAGAAAAAAGGTCTGTATTTGAAAAATGCATCACTTTGGTAACATTATCGAAAATTAACTCTTTGCGTAGATAAGATCATCACGGGGAAAATAATATTAGTGACTCTCGTTAATTTGGGTGTATTCCCACTGACTTGTTAAGGAGTGGGTGAAACATTGAGAATTAATTTTTTTAATATTAATGATGAAAAATTAAGACCAATTTAATAACATATTAATTCATGTTCTTGTAGAAAGACATGTATTTTAAATGAGTCTATTAAAGGATCATGTTTTTCAATTCCCTACTCGTCCAAATACGCTAATAGAATAAGCATGTGACCACATTAGAGTATCTGTTATTATCAGACTGATAAAAGACTGCGATTGTGATCACAATTTGATGTTTAGGATCAAAGCTCTGTTTTATTTTAGTTCAAAGCTGAATTTCTAGAACAAAGCTATCAAAAGATATTTTGCAATTTCATATCTAGAATAGTCCAGTATACATTCTGTTCGACGGTCAATTGAAAAGTTTTTAAACCTAGTTCTGGAATTGAGATATTGATTTTGAAGTTGTATATCTTTTAAAGAATAAATTACTCATGAAACACAGAAATTTTTTTTTCTGAATTTGAAATTTTTTAGAGCATCAATCAAAATCAAGGATTCATTACACTATTATTTTTGATATTAGATTTGATATCTGAGCAACTGGTTATTATGAGAAAGAAATTGATGCTTTAGAGGTTTTTAAGAAGTTTTGGGTGTTTACCCCCATTTACCGTTTTTGTGAGGGTAAACAAATATTCAGAATATGCATACCATGGCTAACAGAGATGAAACATGGCATATATCAATAGGCTACCCAAATAGCATACATAGAGTTTGTAAATCGGATTCAAAGTTTTTTCTTTAAAAAAATAACCATAAAAAAGGACACTCAAATCATTCAGGAACCTGCCGACAATTTAAATCTTTCCGCCGATAAAAATATTTTATCTTTTTTTGTCAATTTTTAATGAAATAAGTTCATTTTTATATAAATTAAATAAGCTGCAAAACAAAAGGAGGCAAAACAATGATTTCCCATTCCCTCTTTTTAAAACTTGAATTGGTTTTAAGAGCTGTCCATTTCCTGAAGAAGAAATTTTCTGATTCAAAATGTAACATTGCAATCTGATCGAATTAGTTAATATCTAAGCTTTTTGGAAATTAGTTTCTTAAAATACTCTCAAAATTGAGATTCATTCTTGTCTGTAATGCGAACATTTTTTGTGTCATTAGGGTGGACCATAAAAAAATTATTTTTGAATACTTACTAATATGATAAAAGAACATACTTTAAACCTTAATTCACGTTTCTATTCACTTAAAACTCTTTTTTTAGAGTATCTAACTCGAAAACAGAATTTTCATATTTAAATTCGTACAATAAAAATCTAATGTCTAATTTTATGTTTCAAAAGTAAGAAAAATATCCATTTCTCTCAATGATTCTTTAGAATATGATTAGGAAACACCATACTTAAAATTCCGTGTTATCAACAATCAGAAAAATAATATTTTTTTTGTTTTGAAATTAGACATGGTACGAAGTAAGTATTCAACGAAAATTTTTCAAAAAAAGATTTTTATGTTCCCCTCTATTGTGTCATACTCTCCTTGGGTGTAGGGGAGAGAAAGATATTAAAGGAATATAATTTTTTCGTGGAAGCAAAATGAATATCAATTAGACACTATTAATCTCGAATAATATATCCAGATTATTTTCTCAATATTTAAATTCAGTTCTGTTACACGATGAGAAAAATAAAGGGCAAGAAAATGCTAGTATTTACGGGCCAAGGGGAAATCAATCATTATTCACTGTAAATATTTAATGATCACATCAACAAGAGTCAATAATCATTTCTTATTGTGTTTTATTTTTTAATTTTATTTAAGGCAACGTCATAAATATTTTAAATAGTAAATTTTTTGCTTGATTCTCACGAAACACAAGTGTCATATTGTAATTTGTAATCTATTAATATTACAAAGTTCTTTCAAGTGATGCTTTAACAGTATTTTTCAAGAGTCTACGACTTTAACAATGAGTAGATGTATTTCTCACAAAAGTATTGAGGCCTTTGTATAAGAACTTCAAGTAGGACATTAGGATTTCGATTACAAGACAGAGTATTTTCAAGTATCTAAAAGCTTTATCAAATTCTTCTAAACTAACTGCTAAAGTCATGAGCACTGTTTTAAAACACATTTTTCAGGTGGAAACGGCAATCTAATATTGACAAACAAACATCTTCAAGTCGCTTATGTTATTTTCGAATGCTCGTTAAACCATGGAGAAAAGTTGGGCGAAGATTGGCAAATATTTCTAACCACCATAAAGGTAAGCAAAAAGGGAATATTAAATTGCTCATCTATTCTGATGAATATACACAAATGAGGCGTATGGTTAAATAACTAGATTTTATTCATTGCTTTGAGAATACGAATTCTAAACAAATACTCAATTATGAGAAATAATTTTTAATAAGCTTCTCCTAAATAACTCCATTTTGCATTCAATTAGCTAGATTTGATTCAAATTATATTCCCTAAAATGATTATTATGTAATAAAGTTATAATCCCTATGTGACTTGAATATATATCCACTTTTGATCGACAATTGTCCAAATGGTTAATTTTTTAATTCGATTGCGTTTTTTCTCGATAATATTTAATTGCTTTTTTGAAATACTCTTTTCCATATCCCAAAACTGCCATAAAATATTTCAATTATGGATTCAATTCAAGCTTCTTCTTTTTGTCAATTTGTTTTCAATGGTCTTTGCAAACAACTAATGCTTCTCCACTCGAAATAAAGAAACATGTATGCTCCTGACATATCCTAAGAGATTTTTCATCTGCGTTAGAAAGTTTACAATTGTAAATCTACTCAACAATGATTATGTTTGTACTTTAAATTGGTAGTCAGTACAGCTTATTATTGAGTTATCGAATCAATATTATGGTAATTTAATATTGTCTTTTTACCGAAAAGAAGTTGATCAAGAAAAACTTTTTCATGTCTATTTGGAAGGGGAGATTTAATGAATCAACAGAGATATTAAGTGGTTATCAATTAATACAGGGCTGATCATCTACCTTCTTAGAGCAGGTACTTTGCATGATATTTATACATTAATTTTAGACCGCTATATGGTTCTCTGATTAATTACATTGTAATTACGCATAAATTCAACAAATAAACAAGAACATAGCACATTTCTCTCTTTGGTGATCGATCTAGCTTTAGTGGCTGAAGTCCTAAGGTTCATTTCAGGGTGATTCAAAGAATTTATTTTTAGAACAAAAATCTACTATTTCATTGATAAGATTGGTCTAGCATCTCTGTTGAGTTTTATCTAGAAAGTCTCCTTGGTATTTTCCAATTTATTAGTTCTGTTTTCATCTTAGGGTCTTCTGAGTAGATGAAATTTCTTTCCGGGTATCCGTTTTCGTCTTCTTATACTTATTTCGTATCTTATTTCTTCTATTATATCTTCTATTTTGCAAGAAAAATTCTTTAATTTTAATTATTTTTCGAAAAAGTTTTATTTTTTCTTATCTGCTAAGCCCTTGAAGAGTTTTGAATCATTTGACACCAAATACACCTCTGGAAAAGGTCATTGATATATAAATTGAATTGTTTATAGAGACACACTATAATTCTCAGACTTGATACTATAATGAAGTTTTGTATCATCAACTACTTTTTTAACTTTATTGACTTAGAATATAGCAAGAATTATTTCTAGAAATATTTCAACTTATCAGGTCTATACAATAGGATCCGAAACACTGAATAGTCATGGTGCTAAAATATTTTTTTTAAGAACTCTAAACCAATTTTTCTCTAGGAAATTACCTGGATGTACAATCTGAGGATAACACCAATGTCAGATTTATTATTGGACAATATTGACAAGATTAAGGGTGATCAAACTCATGATTCTAGGCCTTTGATTGAACGCGTGAATACAAATAACATCGCTGCCAACTCTATTTCAACATCTCAGACAGCCTCGGAAGTCCCGATCCTCACCAATATGATCTCAAAGATATTTCGCCTTGCAAAGTTGGTTTCCCTCTTTAATGTATTTCAGCAATCGGCGATAAAATATCAACTTGGTCATTTCGAGAAAATAATTAAAAATCAAGAGTTTATTTGCAGAGAAAGATTATATGTATTCATATCAATTATTCAACAGAAAAAAATTAAATTTTCTCACAAAACGAAATTTTCTCATAAAAATACAACTATTTACGAATTCATTGAAATTCCATTTTTCTTGGATTAGTTGAAAATGTTTATTTTTCCCCGATATGAAGAATACTCGTATTGAGTTTATGACCTTTATACCATGGATTAGCTAATAAAGCTTATTCATTGAATATTATTCCTGTGGATTAGAAAACTTAGCTTGTAAACAAGCCCTACTGAAAAACTGAAAAATTTCTTCGTAAAACCAAATCTAGTTTTGAGCTAAGAGTCAAGTCCTGTTGGAAAGTAAATTTCTCTGTTTGTGGTAGAAAATCCAAAATACACAAACTACGTTAAATAATATTTACACCAGAAATGCGTTTAAATATTCTTGATAGTCTTCCCACAAAACAAGTCTAAAACTATCATGTTCAAAATTTTCATTGTTTACTTTTCTTGTGTGAGAAAATGTTTTTATTTCTTTCAAAAACCATATTACGTTTTGGAGTTATTGCATGATTATAAAATAGAGAAAAAGTCCTAATTAACAACATTTTGTTAATATATTTATATTCTCTCGATACATGTAGAATTTTTATTTCGCTTTACGCATGTGATTTCTGTTCATTGAAAGAGGGATTGATTTTTCAAGAAAATTGTTAGTAATTATTTTCTTGCTCCATTAGTTTATTGATTCTTTGGCAACACACAAAATCGGCTCCTCAATATTTATTCGTCTAATCTGATAGACTTTTTAGAAATTATTTACATTTTCAAGAGCTGATATTTCAAGTTCTTTTGAACTAAAAATTGCCCATATTTAAGTAGAATGATTTATCATTTCAAGATATGTGTATTTGTATACAGATATATCACAACAGTTCAATTTTATTATTTTCATTTTGGAGAATCCACGAGTGTAGATGATTGAGTAGGAAGCAGCCATGCATATATTGTCGTGAAAAAATAGTCATTTTTAAAAAAAATCTCTAATCGTGATATTAACTCACTTGATTGATGTTATTTTTTAAAATAACTTTTTCTTCTTCATAGAGATGGTTTTGGGATTCTCAAATAATATTAATAGTTTATGTTACATGCGATAAAAGATTAATGAATATAATATAGATTAGCAAGAATTATTGGCTCTAATTTTAAATCATATTGGCAGATGGCCACCTCTTCAGATGGAAACTAGATACAATTTTAATAAAATTAAACACTTCTTCTATAACCCTAATAATATTTTTGAATTCCTTTAGAAAATGGGATGACAAGACTCTCGATTGCATCATTACCGGGCTGTGTGAATTAATGAAGAATTCTGATGACTTGATTTCCTTTAAAAAAGTAAGCTTTTTTAATTTCTCGCACGAAATCTTTAGAAGTATCCCCGGAACAACTTGAAAGGATGTTGATTTTCGCCTAATGTATTAAATGTTTAAAGCTATTAAAAAATGAGGAAGATTTCGTTTTTTCTTCAACACGAAATCTTGGTAATTGCTCAAAGAATCTCAAACTTTGAATAGTGTTGAAAACCCTAAACAATTTTTAGTGACTTGAAATTCGTCAAGTACTAGAACATTTCTCACCACTTTCCTGTAAGGGGTGTGAACTGGGACGAACACTCTACCTTTCTTATGATTTTAATTATGAGTTCAATATATGGTTTTTAGTGTCTTATTGATAAATTACTCTTATTATTCTCTTGATCTGAGTTAGAAGCTGCATCCGAGAGCCTCAAAGTCTAGCATACAAATCCAGGGTGAATATCGTTTTCAACCTGAGGTTTTAGTTTATTTCTTTCTCGCGACTATTTTTCTTTAATAGGAAAAACTCTCTTCGAAATATCAATAAATATTTATTGCAGAATCGTTTTTACGATCCATCCTTTCGAGTGAACATCGTAAAAAATCCCGTACACCTTAGATTGAATGGCTAAAGAAAGGGTTGATTAAGTTTAAAATCTAGGTCACAAGATATTTTTAGAAGATTTAATCTTGCCTTTTTATTATCAATAGAAAGAATTTAATTATATATTTGATTAGATTATTCTGATGAAATTTCTTCGTGTTATTCAGAATATTGTAATTAAGATTTTTTCATTTTTCAATGTTTTCTATACATGTTTTTCCTAGAGAATTCAAGAAAGTGCTTTCAACATGAGTATTGATTTGGCTTTATTAAAACTTTGAATTAATTAATAATAACCTTTTTAAGATCGGTAAAATGAAATTTTCTCGAGACTTGAAATCTCTTTCTTCCCTTTTAGGTTATTTAGAATAATTTAATGTTTATTTTCTCCAAGATTTAATCTCTAGATGAACGTAAATTATATTAAAGGATGGCTCTGCGTTTTTAACGAATCCTCTTCTGGATAATATTAGATTTCTCATTTACGACAAGTTTGAGAAAACTATAGAATCTTTATCAAAGCTTTCTGTATATCTTGATAAATATTGATTCACCCTCTTTGTACAAAGTTAATTTGCTTGGCTTAACTTAGTTTTTTGAATGAATAATTCTTTTGATAGGTAAGAACTCTCCAGCATTTAAACTGTTATATCACTGTGTTACCTTATCTAATTTATCCTTTCAGCTACATTAATTATTCTTCCCTTTTTTGAAATGAAAATTTTAAACCCCCCCCCCTTCCAACATGGAGAATATCTCTTTCGTCCTTTAAACAGATCAATCAATTGAATCTTCAAAGGGCTTGAGAAATCTCAATTAAACAATCGAGGAATAAATACTTTTTGAAATATGTAAAAATGAGTACTAATTTCTTTGATAATAATTTCATTATAACTCAAAGAGTGTCTGATGAGTACTGAATACTTTTATTTGGAAAAAATTGCAAGATGTGTATAATTTAGCTTAATTTTACCTTATACTCACTAGGTATCAATGGGGTAGCAATAAATCCATTTGTCAGGTATATCGTCTCTTCCATTTCGTTATTCCATATTTAAGGGCTTCAAGTTTTCACTCCGAAAAAAGCTTCGTTCGAAATAAGATTTAATACTTTAGTTCTGCGGCTTGAATTTTTACTTGGATACTGCGTGATTAAATCCCCTATTTTACGATGATTATTAAATTAAAAATGTATATTTTATCGTCAAATTGTGCATATTTTGGGTAGCATAACTCTACAATTTTAAACTTTTATTTTCTTAGAATTTGAGTTTCATAGCCGAGAAATTCAAATGTGCACTGAATATTTTTTTTTAACGAAGCTTTTTTCGTGTTAAAAGCTATACAGAATCGAAATTCAAGATCATCTAACTTATGAAAGGAATTTTGAAGTTTTGGATAACCCCACTGGAGCAATGAGGTTTATTGATTGAATTAATTATTAACTTTTAGGAGCCAAATTACTTTGCCCTCGCTAAGCTTCTCGAAGTTGGCTTATCAACAATAAATCGCTTAAACCTCTGGTGGGAACGTGTTATGGATCAGTTACTAATAGTGAGTCATTTAAATATTAACATTCAACTTGTTAATATCAAGAATTATTCTAAAATCATTTCTCATAAATACATCTGATATTAAGGATTAACTAGGATTACTTGAGCACTTACCATCCTGCGTAATCTTTGTGTTAATTAATTTCCCTTAGATTTACTTCATCCTCTTATTCAGTTAATAGACCAAATAATTTTGAATATTCAGCTAGTTCTTGCAATAATAAATGCTTTGGTAATTATTTATATTTTGTGTATGAGACAGACTGTTTTTCAATAAATTTGTATTCTTTTGCAGAACATACCCTTGGTCAATATTAAGAATCACGTATTAATCGTAGACATTGAACCTTTTTTTCCGAGACCCACATCCTCTCAGATATATAGAAATTGAGTAGTTACCAAGAAGGAGAGTACCAAAAGTGCACTTTTTCTTTCAAATATAGATCAACCTGATGTTTTTGCTCTTTGTTAAATCCATTTTTAATCTTGCAAGAGGTTTATTTACAGATAGACTTGCATATACGCGATAATTTTATTTGGTCCTCTTCAATGAGAATATGAAAACTACTGTTTTAATCGATTTTTATTACATTATTTGAGATTGGTTCTTCTCTAAAAATTATACATGGACATAAAAGTATTTCACACTAAAATTAACACATTATTGTCGCCTTGGCAACTCAGTTTATTCTTTTGCTATACATTTCTTAGACACGTTGAAAGAAAAGTTGCAAATTTTAGTTTATATCATTTCCCGTGTGTAAAAATCTTTTATTAAATCCTTGGATCATCGTTCAAGGTTAGTCTTGAAGACTGTTACCACAGATGTTTTCAGGTTTGAAGCTTACAATATAAATTTTGGGACGTATATTTAGAGAAAAATCTATCTGACAAAATATAGCTTGTATGAAATTTTATTCCGATTTGAATGCAAAATAAACTTTTTATTCTTTGGACAATCGTTGTGATGCAATCCAAAGTATTTTTTATTGTCCCTCCCTTTTTGTAATCTATGCATTTTCGAGTCAATAACTCCTGACTCGTTGAAATGATCGCTTTTATGTTTTAGTGGAAAAAAAACATTTTTGATATTATGAACGGATATTTCTTTGTTTTCTCTTTCCTGTTCTGTCTTGCGAGAACTTAACATATTATAGGATATCAATATGGCCTATTTTCTTAGTATTGATCTACCATTGAGGTAACAACTGTTACAACCTAGCATATCTAAGCTCATCGTTGATTTTTCTGCAATTTCAAGATACCAAGTAGCTCTTTTACCTTGATGAGAACACATAATATTGATGGGTCTACACAATTGACGAAAAAATTAATCACATCCCTATAGACTTGGATATGATTTTAGATAGAAATTTACATCCCTATTCCAGATATAACGCTCTCAATGCGGTTTTATGATTGACAAAGTATTGTTGAAGTATATTTAAAAACCTTACGCACAAAATTATTCCACAATTTTAAAATTATTTGTTATTGAGTTAATTTATTTGATAATTAAAATTATTTGATAGACTACACACTAGGGCACTGCTTTTTGAAAAAAGATCACGAAGAATCTCTTTACATTGCTCCTTTATATGATGAGGAACTTTTAAGGCTATTTCTATCTTTCGTTTGCTTTAAATCTATCTACTATGGTCGAAACTCTGATTTGTTAAAAATCCATAGACAAATAAATTCAAATGGCCACCATCGATTTCTCGCTTTTTAAAAGCTACTGAATGGAAATATCGATATATAATCCGTTCCCAAATATTACTCCCATCTCTCACAAAGTGCTTAGATAGTCGAGAAAATCCCGGTTTAAGTTTTTCCGCAAGTTCAAATTAATTTGAATACGACAAATTATTTCGACCTGTTTCCAACACCCAGAAAAAGTATTTAATATACACGAAATCAAGTCTAGATTACGATTGTGCGCGATCTAAAAGAGGTAAAATCAAAAAGTAGTGCCTTACTACACACCTAACACCTTATTGAAATTTGACTGAGAATTTTTATAGATATCAATTAATATAAATAAAATCGGTCATGATACCTTATTTGATTTTAATATTTCCCAATATTCCATTAGATATAATTTCTTTATTCAATATTAGAATTAAAAATTAAGATTTACAGTTGTCCTTTAGTAATGATGAATTAAGTAATTTCTTCTTAAGGCTGCATAATCCATGACAACACATCGTTCTTTATTACTCTAAAGAATATTATCAAATTTCTCTTATAATGGTTTTGAATCCATCACAGTCTCTCTTCGTTGACAACACGTCTCACCAAGAGATACACGAGATCTCCATAAATTAAACAAGAACATTATGTCAATTGCGACAACATAATGAATATATTAAGTGTAAAAAGCTTATCGAGATTTTATTATTTAATTTGAGGAATAAAACTTGTATTCCCCTCTGAGTATAAACCTCTTAAATTCCTCTCATGTATGATATACATTGTAAAGTTTGGTAGGAATTTATGCATTGATAAATCTAATTCTCATTGTAGGGTATTTGAAAAGGAATACAGGAACAATTTAAAGAGCATTGATTATAGCCACAAATGATGGATTGACTAGAAAAATAATTTTAAAGCTAATCTACTCATGCGGCTTAAAAGTGTATTTTCAAAATTAGATTTTCAGATCCTAAAAAAGTATACTTTTATTTTTCAAATATTTGTCTGAAATTTGTTCATATTCTATGTAAAGAAAATCAATAATAAAGCCTCACGACACTTTAAAGAAACCTATGAAATAACTAAAAGTAAAAAACTTAGTTGTGATAAATAATTAATGTAGATTTTTGAAATCAAAATTTCAAATTAAAAAACAAAGAAATATAGTTAGACATATACCGTTAACCCCTTTCATTAATAATCATTTGTCACTTTCTCTACGTTTTATTGTACTTGATTGCTTTTTCTGTTGTTGTATTTATTAATAATAAAATTATCCTGTTTATGACAGAGAACAAAACTATTGTTATTATTAAATATTTACAACTATTAGCTCATAGATGACATCTCATGATGAATTATTATTTCTTTCATCTAATTGCCCAGTGGTCGAAGAAAATGATAAATCATTCTCTTTATCTCTATAAGATTTTTCAGTCCTATTGGAATATATTAAAAATACTTGAGAGATATATTGATAAGCTAGCGTTTTAACTGATATTACCCTTTAAAAAAGAAGTGTTGTATGTCTTCATAATCAGTAGGGCAGCAAGTCAAATCGCATTTACCTTAATGCTTTATTCATCGATTTATACCAAAAAGTTTTGATATTCATAGGTCTTACTTATTTAAAAAATGGCTGTGAATTCTCTTTATTTAGAACAGATAAAAATATTATTGAAATCGAACCAGAAATGTAAAAGTTATTAAGATTTGAAGATGCGCATGAACTAGATCCTACTTTATGATACTTTTTTCAGTTATTCCCATCTATTACTCACATACAAAAGACAAATTCAAGAGATAAGGGGTCTCAAAGTGGAGGGTAGAAAGATTAAGGGTATGGAGGTAAAGGGGATTAGGCTAGCCATTTGTATAACTGCGGCACTAAACATATTGGTTCAGTTTTTTGTCTACCATGGTTTCTAAATCGAATGAAAAAAACTGATGAGAATCCCATAACTTATAATTATTGGCCTAAAACGTACTCTTAGCTTACTACATATTAAAATTCAATACAATCCAGTGTAGGGGTCTGAAATAAAGCTTGTTTACCTAATTTGTCAAAAAAATCATTTTCCAAGACTGGATGTTTGATGAGCCTAGAGGAATAAGTTTCACTTGCTTGAATGCTAAGCGAACGAGACTTGCAATATTGTTTACACACCAGACATTTAAGTAGATACTCTTAGATAAAATAAGTAAGATATTTGAACACTGATTTTAGTTGTTTCTAACATTGATATTTTGGTCAAGGTTAATAAGTGCTATTGAAATATTCTAAAATAGCTATCTAAGAGATCAAAAAAGCCCATGGACGAAATCAAGATTCATGTGTTTAAAAATTATTTAATTCATTTCATTACCATCAGATAATAAAATTCGATCCAAAAATGTATAATTTCCAAGATGAATTGAGCACTAAAAAGATAAAACCATAAAAAATGTCACACTTTCTTCTCTAATTAGTGCATGTGTGTATGACATTTATTAAGAGAGTTATTTCGATTGCATTTATGCCTCGAAGTAATCTGAGGGTTTGACTGATCTTGTATCTTTAAAAGGAATTTAATGGAATTCATTCTGCATTAGTATAATAAATTAATTCCTAATCTTTGTGATCTCATCCATGACTACCTCTCTCTACATGATATCTAGAGATGGAACTAACATATCGAGTGATTATTTGAAAACTTGAGTGAATATATTTTACTTTTTCTTAGGAGCAATTGATTGAGTTTTTGTGGTATTTTACAATTCCCTAGAGCTACCCTAAGGATTACAAGAGACATATTTTCTTAGACGTGCAATCTTCTAAAAGCTCTAAAAAATTCTATCAGTTTTTATCTAAGCGTAGCCAACGTTTTTTGAACTTTTTCGTCCTAATTGAACTGTTGAGGGAATTCTTCAATTTTTATGAATATCTTAGACTTTTTCATTTAATAATCGCATTTTTAAAACCTTTATATCTTGGCAACAAACACTAAAATTGGCCAAAGCAGTCAGTTGTCTATAATTTCCTCACTTAGTTAGAATTAAAACAACATTTTTATCAAGTAGAATAAGTATTTCAATATAACGAATGATACATGTGTTGCGCATCGATTTAATATTTGCTCTAGGATAGTGTGAAGCACTATAATTCGAAAAAAGTGTCCCTCTTTCGATAGGATAGAAAAGAGACCTATTTGATAAAATACCTTCATTTTAAAGTTATTTTTAAAGCTAGATTATAGAAACGTATATTTCGTTTATCTTTTCATGTGTTTGTTGAGAGACTTTAATGCAAAGGATCATGTCCGGTGGGAAATAGAGGTTAGATATCTTATGGAATATTTATTTCTTGAGTTTTAAATTGGGATAAAAATCGAGTATTTCAATAATTTTAGGAAAAAATACCTTTACTAAGTCGGTATATCCTCAACATATTTTCTAAGATCAGGGGAACGTGGAGGACTTTACATTGTCAAGGCTAGTAAGTAGGAAATTTTCTTTTCCCCTTTTCCTCCTATGATTAGCTCCATGTAACAAAGTTTAAAAAATATTAAATGAATTAATGTATTTATTATTTTTCCACACTCGTAAAAATCGATGAAGCTTATAATGAGCTTCTATAGGAGTGAAAATATGAATTTTTCCTCTCTTTTTTTCATCGAAACTAGCTCGATATTGTTCAATGTAATTTTTTGTAGTTGAAGCAGAAATTCATCTTTATCAGGGATGAACATTGATGATTAGAGCAGAAAATACGCTTAGATACGTTAACTACTCTTCAATTGCCTTAAGGTGGGACTTGGTTATAGAAAAGTACTCTAAAGAACACCTAAACAATGAATTCGACGAACCAAAAAGTCCATGAAAAGATACCCGATGAGAGTTGAGTAGAATCACAACTCCAGTTTTTAATTTGTGAACAGGGTTTAATATGTGTACCTTTTTTCCGAGTGGGCTTCATGTCTATTTATTAATATATACGTGCCTTTTTGAGTATCAATAATTCGACCCTGCGTTCTGTTCTCCATCTCTGAAGATGCTCTATCGTGCGTAGAATAAAAAGAATCCTATTATTGCAAAAATGTTCAAGTCTATTGGGACTACTTTATTTACTAAACAAAAGTAGAAGGATTCAATAATTACCGCCAGATGAAAAACGAAACCCTCCCACCCCCTCTCGCCTTCTTCGTCTCGTATAAATGTTGGATTTTTTTTCTGACAAAATAAATAAATTACGTAAATATTTGGGATTTAATTAATTAAGCCAATAAAGTTAATTTATTGCACGATAAAATGGATAATTTAGACATTCAATTGATTTATTGTTTTTGCTATAACAATTTTGTTGAAAAATATACTTTTCTAGATTTATGGTGGTGTAAACTTTTTTTTCAACTTGATGATTACCATCCCCTCATCAAGATTTCCAAGACACTTTTAATCATGGTAGAATTGCACTCTTGCCTAGAACCCTTCTTTACAGACACTTTTTTTGAGAGTAAAACTAAATTTCCTCATTAATCTATCTATGACACTAAGCAATGTGCGTAAAATAAATTTCCACTCAACTAGATATTATGTCTCATCATAGAGATATTCAATTAATTGCATATTCTGTGTACTTTATGACACAATTAGAAGGCTTACTTTGAAGAGCAGAAACTGTTGAATTATATTCATCATAGATTCTCAAAATCTCATTTACCTCACTGTTGCATCACCACTTGCTTTTGACGCATAACTTAATTATGGAAAGCTTTACTTACATGGGATTTCTACATAAATTGAAACTAGATTTTTAGTTACAACTAATTTGAATATCTGAATATTATTCCCTATAGGATTGCCAGGCTGTAGATAGCTGAGTGAATTTTAATATTTGATTTATGTAGCTATTTTAAATATACACCTCATCTTTATTGAAACTATCCAATTTATTTACCAAGACAGAATATTGACAGTAATTAAATTTCTTCAAAATTGTACTCGATGACAGAAAAGTTTTTGTAATTTCAAGTAGTTTTATAAATAATATCAAGCATTCTGGTTATCGAATCAGTTTTTCTCTAATAATTAATTTTATCACAATGACATGACGTATATTCAACAGGAATTGGTTTTTAAGAGCGTTTTTGTCTCATAAGACTCTGGTTCTCCTACTCAATAGACATGAAAAATCCCCTCTTTGGATAAAATAACAGCTCATTCACTTTACAAGATGTATGTTAAACAAAGACTATTTACCTATTTCTTTGTAGAAAGATCACATTTGAATTCATAAATCCGTTATTAATTGTTATATACACACAAAAAAATATCTGACCGATTCATTGTTTTTTTTTGCTATAATATCATTAGATCACGGACTAAATATATCTTGAAGCAGATTATCGTATAGTAAAATTAACGTGTTAACAGTCGTCTTACTACCCCTCTATCTCATCATATGAAAAGTAATGATTTTAATAACAGATATCGTTTAAAGCTGTACGCTCTCATATGAACGTTTCTTCTTACCGAAGTCGTCAAGACCGAATATACAATTTTATTTACTGTCAAGAAAGACTTGTAAGAAACCAAGTTTTGCTTTCTTGACAATTCCAGCTTGTAATATTCCCTGCTACTTATTGATTTGGTCCAACAATCCAAATAATTTTTAAACAATAACTTTATTATTCACACACAAGAAAAAATAAATATGTGTGAATAGGGAAGAGGACAGAAATCTACTTTATGGTAGATCTTGAAGATATTTTTTTTCTTAAATTTTTATTATTTCTTGTGAATGAATATCGTGTCTTCATTGAAGATATTTTTAATGAACATCTATAAATCTGTTTACTGCGTAGCTTTGCGATTGATGATTTTAAAATTCTTTTTTAATATATTTAAAAAATCAATTTTTTCTAATAAAAAATCCTACACAACATCTTGAGGATTAATTAAATCAATAACTTGCACAATTTTCAAAGCCTTATTAACCTTTCTCAACCATAAGAAAAACCCTTCTTTTGATGTGATGGTAAAATAGGACTTGATTTTTCAAGATCAAAAATGTCATCATTGTGTAGAGTTTCTCTCCCGCCTCCATAACTATCTTCATCAATAGAGGAGAAGTTTAATTACTCTCTAGATTGAGCGGCAACTCTTATCATATCAGCAGTTTTCAAGTGGAGTTATAAATTATGTCTGCTCTGTATTGACCCTCCTCATTATTCTCTAGTGTAGGTTCAGTACATTTTTCCCAACTATATCCTGACTAATTCAAAAAAGCAAAATATTAAAAAATGATTTGTTTTCATTATTTATTTTTAGAAAATTTGATTAATATTCTATACACCTGAATACCGAGAATAACTCTTAGAGTTTTCGTCTCTGTTTTTCTAAATGGTTTATAGCAAAATATTCAAGTTTGGGTCTTGTAGATCATATAAAAATATATTTTTATAGAAGAAAATAGACAAACAATTGTTAAAATCTTGAAAATGAATCTTTAGATAGGTGAACATGTGTTAGCGGGTATAATTTGAGAAATTTTAAAACTGTATTTTTCACATTCTCTTTTCCCATCTACTTTACTTATTAACTGGAATCAATTGTAAAGTACATAGGTTGGCGTAAGATACTTGAATGTGTCAAATTGGCTCATTAATACTATCTTCGTCTACATCAGGATTGATAATTAAATATCCGTCCTTGTGTACTTCTTTCTTGACACTGTTTAACTGAATACTTTCAAATGAGCTCTTCTTTTGTCGGTCGGTCTTGTCCCTCTTTGGAAGGTGGAAACAATTCATGGAACTGGTTAGCTTCTTCTTGCAAGGAAAAAATATTTTGAAAAATTCTTCTATAAACTGCCTCGACATAGCACAATAGAGGAAGAAATTACAACTCGAATTCATCAAGACGATTATGTCAAGCAAAGGTCCAAGCTTCACATTCACAACCTCTTGAAATGATGTATCTTTAACTGAAAGGATTATTGCAATAACTCCCTGTGGTGCTTCTGTAGCTACAAAACTTATCAAAATAATTATCAACATAATCGTAGTTCGATTCGATTGTCTGAGCTTCTTTCTCAGATTATCTTTAGCTGTCTTTGAAGCTTCACTTCTGCCCATCCTGCTAAGAGCAACCTGTCGATTTCGTGTCTTGAATAATATTATGATTATGCAAGCTGTCAAGAGGATCAACAGAGCACACGCTAAAATCTTGATGAAAGCTCCATATGTTAAATGATAAATACTCTGCACAGTTGAATGAGTTATATTAACATGATATTTTATGAGGTCTATATTCCCTGTCTCGTTTTTGACAATTTCAGCTATTGCAAAATTCGGAATTGTCATTAACGATCCAAAGGTGAGCGCTATAATAAATGCTGTATGAATGATATAACTTGGCAGAGAGCTTTGCTGTTTACTGTACAAAATCTTGCAACGAAATGCTGCCAGAATGATGGTCAATATTGTCGCTGCACTGTGTGCTCCTATCGACAGTGATGAGAATACTAAAATCCCTACACAATTCATATAACGACATAGCTTTGTATTTTCAAAATCATCAAGATGTGAAAAAATCTCATTTAACAAAACTGATATCAACATTATTGTGTCTCCTAGTGAAATTCCGAGTAGGACAAGGTTGGTCTGCGTTCGCATTTGCTTTGATGAAAATACTATTATCACAAGAGTGTTTAGCGTGAGACCTAAACATGTCACTGAAAATAATGCTTTATGATGTATTGGATTGTAATGGGCATCTGTGAATGTCATAAACTCTGAGAAAGCATTTTGCATTTTATTCAATTGAGCCTCACTTTAACATAAATGATAATTTCATTTCTCAGGAATTATTTTCTTACAATTCCCTCTACTATAAGCCATGTGTTTCTTTATAATAAAATCTTTTTTCTATCATTGGTTAATACACAATATTTGAATTCTATTGGTCCCACTATCACGTCAATTCTCCTTTACTTTTGCTATTCTGTCATACGTTATCATATTCTCACAATAAATAACTCAATCACGCTAACTTTGCTGATTAATTGTATAACCTAAATTACTACAGCTTGGTTTCGAGTAATTATGGAGGTTGTAATCTACAGACAAATCTGTTCTAAATGCTTGCTCTGCTTTTTGGAGTTTTGCGATGTTTTTCCCTCTGGATTTGTACATTATTATGAAATTTTTATCGCATTCATTAAAGCATCTTCTTATCGCAGTGACTCCGACATGAAGTAGTTCGTTTATTCGTTTTTCAAGTCGTTTGGTCCTTTTGCTAGAAATGTTGAAATTGCTGTGCTCTCTGTTTTTCTGATTTTAATGCTAAATTAATTTTTTTGATGGGCTGAGTTGAAACTTTTTAAGACCTTTGATTGATTGCAGTCAGTCTTCATGAATATGTAGGTATCATTAACATATCTGGAGTAGAGCTTGAAATCGTCAATGGAATCTATTAGGCAGGTTTTTTGCAGTTATTTCCATTGATCGAGAATTTCACATTCAGGCAACACAAAAAGATAAGTTTTCCAACACATGTAGTCGACCGTTTCTACCAATGGGACGTTTGTAAACACCGACGAAAAAGTAACCAGTTCCTTCACCTGAGTCTTGAAACTAAATAAGATTGTAATTTACCTGTCTTCAAAGCAATGTATTTTTTGATGTATTTAATCTTTTTTATTATCATCAATCATTCTTTTTTTCGAAATAAATTTTTTTCCAAATTTAAATTAATAATGAATTCAAAAATTGCTCATATGATTGAAAGATTAATTATATAATACATCTTTTTCCTCTATGATGTACTTAATTGTGGCAGTTTCAATTCATACTGAAAAAATGATGGAAACTATTTTACTTTCCTTTTTTTGAATTGATAATTTCCTACTCATCTTCATTTGGAGACTTGGGTAGATTCGAAAAAAAATTCCCCTTATACACTCTCGATCATTAAGCTAACCTCTCTATAGGTGGAGGGACTTGAGAAAGTTTTAATTGAAATTCTCTCCAGAATTTCATGTTAAAATCCTCCTCTGTACCCTTTAGCAATATTTATCAAGTCTAATGTGGTTAACGTTTGTTCAATTATTATTATCAGTGGGATTGCGAATTTTTACAATTATTTCTGCTTTAGTTTTTAGTACATTGGAAGTTACTGAAGCTTGAGTTGAAAATTCTTCCTATTTCAGTGCTTATACAAGAACATGTCGCGCCAAAATTCAAATTTTTGCGTTTGGTATTAGCAAATCAAAAAAGGTTGTATTTTCTTTTAAATGAACCTCATATTTATAACTAGGGCTTATTGAGATACACCAAATAGTCATTAAATTGAAACTTGGGAAATCTCCTGTAAAATTTAGTTATTCGTTTCTAGGAAATATTAAAATGTAACTTGAGTTGGGATACTCATAGTTTTTAAAAATAAATCTATAGCTGATATTCCTTTTAATTCTCAGTATATCCCACTTGGATAATGTCTGCCTATGACTGCTTACAAGCCTTACTCAACATTTAGAATGAGATTTTATGCTGATCAAGAGACTTTTAACAATTTTTTCTTTTAGATTACAAATTCTCAAAATATTTTCACCCGCGAATTGGCCTCGGAAATCACAACCCTGTTAGTGCAACAAGCAATGTCTAGTGATTCAGATGTTCCGTTCTGGAAAAATAAAGTTAGTCTCAATTTTTAATTAATATTTCTTCTTTTTAATGCGTAACCATAAAGAGTAGCTGTAAACATTCATTCTCTTATAAAAGTATTTATCAATTCTTCACCAATGTTTACACTTTAAGATAAAATATTATTTTGAATAAAATTTTTTTTATAACGATGATGTAGGTAGATATTCTTATCATTTTCCTTAAGAAATTAAAATAAATATCTGAGAATATATATGAAATTTTCAAGTTTCATCTCTCCTCCTAATTGAAAGAATCCACAATTATGTGTGTTTCAATATTTGTATATATATTTCACATACGTTGATTGAGAACAAGTTTTGTTCTTGTATCAACATTTTTTACTTCACCTTGTTGTGTTCTCTCCCTCCCCACCTCTTCAATAACTCCTACTCCAATGGATTTGTATAGATTTCTTTAGATTACAAGTAGAATGTTGATATCAGAATCATCTTGCTGAAAAAAAAGTTATCTCATTCTTAGCTTCCTTTCAAGAATATTATCAACAAAAAGAAGAGATTAGTTTATACCAGTAAATAGTCTCAAGAAATGCCTTCGTAACACTATGCTCTCAGTAGGATTTTGAAGAGCATTTCTCTGCACTTAGTTCTCAAGATTATCTGTCCTTACATCTCTTCTACCGATCACTAGACTTGGTAAATGTTCCCTCTTTTCATCAAATTTAATTAACTTGTTCATGTGTGATTTATTTCACCTCTCTCTGAAAATGAAATGAGATATTTATACTACAATTAACTGTTGTTAAATAGATAGTAAACTTTGTTCATTCCCTTGATAAACCTATCAAAACTCCGTTGTTTTTGTGAGCTCTAAAGGTCATACTATTTTCAAGAAATAATCTATCAAATAAAGAGTATATTGGATAACTGAGCCTTTGAAAGAATATTGATACACCTTTAATTTTAATTTTATCCAAGACTTCTCAAAAATCAGATCAGTAGTATGAATAAATTATCTTGTTGCAAACGTAAAAATAGAAGATTTAAAATTCTAAGAATTGACTCAAAATTAATTTCCATTTTCTGATATTCCTCCTGACACTGTCTATTGAATACCAATGAGTTTTATGAGCACATCTATCTTCTTCATTTCAGCTGTACATAATTTCATCTGACAAGCTCATCTGTAGGTTGATTGGCAGCTACTGTCCGCGGGAGTCATAAAATAACTATTTTTGGTCATTTAAAAAATTGATAATAATAATTAATCAAGCAGATTTTTCCATCACCCGTAAAATATGAATAATACTAATGGGATTACTTTTTATTGATGACATAATTTCCAATATTTTTTAGTAGTCTTTGCTGAAAAAAACATGTTTCTTTTGTAATAGTAATAGAATAATTGAGGGTTAATTATTTCTGATTACTTCCCATATTTTCACTTGTCAAACATTTTGATCACATGACCGGAGAATAAAAACATTTCGGAATATTTCAGAAATTAATTGATGACGTTATTCATTTGTATAATTTTTAGCTCAGTCATCTAACATATGATTCATCTGCTATGATAAAATTGAATTTTAATACATTCTTGAGTGATCAAAAATTACGGTTTAGAATTTAATTCTCAATTTAAATCAGCAATGAATTTAGCTATAAGCCATAGAAACGCATAAAACACAGAGTTACTAAAACTTTGCCATTTCTCTAGTTTATATGAGCTACTAGTTTTCCTTACCTACTGGCCTTAATCAAGAATAAGGATTCAGTACGAAGATAAGATCTCCTTGATGCAGGGTTGAATCCATAATATTTATATTTTCATAATCACCTCTCAAGTCTCTGTCTAAATATAAATGTTTATTCTTCTGTAAATATTCTCTTAATCATTCAATTGGTTGATTGTATAATGATGTCAAATTAATATATGGGCCAGAATCTCATGGTTTAATAATTCTTTTAATAAGAAAACTCATTACTCACTAAATTTTTCAATAAAAAAGTCATCAAATAAGCTTTATCGTACTTATTATCTTAAGAATCTCTATTTAAGATTGTTTCTACCATTATGTATCTGCAATAAAGCTTTTTACAATTCTCTAGCAGTAAGACTATTCGGTTTAAAGTGGACTGTATTGTGAAAACTCGATGATCGATACACAAAAATTAGTAAAAGCTTTTCAAACTGCATAGGTTAAGTCAGTTTTAAAATCATCCTTTACTTAAGTGAACAAAAACTCGGCAAAAAACTTAGATGTTTCCAAATAATAGTAAGAATAATGGTTTTCAATGAAATCTATAAAAATTTAATATTTATATTCATTTGTGTAAAAGCTTTTTTTTCAGTGAAAAAATAGATCAATTTTTAATTGATATCAGAATTCTCTCTCTTTCCACCGTTTTATTGATCATTTAAATCAATAATTGTCATTTCATGTTTGAAGTTGGTTAAGGTTTAATTTGATATTGATTAGAAAAAGTTTTTTGGGATCCAAAAGGAACCTCAATTCTCCTTATGTCTATTCATTGATCTACCTACATCATTAAAAAAATAATTTACACATGTCTTTGTAAGATCTGGAGTTGAATTAAAAGAAGCATTTCCCCCCTTATTATAATGAGCCAAATTGATTAAAATTCCTAGAACATTCCAGATTAAATATTTGAATGAACATATGTCAATTTAAATTTAATTTTCTTTCTTACAAAGCGAATTCTCTAAAGAAATGATAACTTTTTTGTCTCAAATTCAGATAACCATCTATGAAGGAGAGTTCCTTCTTAGATCAATATCTTAATAACTAACAGTGGTATCTTTTATCTCGAACAAATAGTTTTTGCTATCACTAATTGCTTGATCATAAATTCCTCTAATCTATACCCTTGGATAAATACATGCTGTAGACATTCGTGATAAATTCTAAGAATCAATCAGAATCGTTTTGCTATTGATTGAAGAAACCCTGCAATTCAAAAGTTTTGAGTGATTCTATTCAAGCATATCAGATGGATTTAAATACTGTATATCTTTATGACAAAATTTGTTGAAAATTGCTGTTTTTTTTTGAAAAGAATTCCTGTAGATAACAGCTGCCTTGGGCAAATTTCAATAAACATGCCTTTATCATCTGTAGAGGATCATCATTCCAATCACACAGACTCAAAAATATTTAAACTTGTAGACCAGTTTGTAGAACTGATTTCATTATCCAAGAAAATCTCAATTATTAATCTACCTCGTGGTGAGATCATTAAAACCAGTCGTCCGTTTATAGCTGGCACATTTGATTAAATTATTTACAATATATTTCTTTATCGAGTGGAAAATAGGTTTATTTCAAGAATCATTTTGTAAAAATGAATAAAAATAAATCTTGACAGTATTTGAGATTAATATTGAATATTTCAGGAAATGATAGACAAGGTACTACGGCCTCTCTGTGAAATGAATGACATTAAGCATGAAGAAGTTCGAACAATTCAACTCAAATGCATTGAACATACTCTGCATCGGTTTGGCGAAATGGTATCTTCCGCTTGGCCACAGATTATACACATAATATCTGCTGTGAAACATTCACCGAGCGTCAATAAGTGAGTTACATTGTGACTTACAAACTTTTTCTACCTCTTCATGCTAGCTTGGTTCTATTGCATTTGATTCTTATGCATTTCTTTATTCCTAGATTTTTAATCTGACAACCAAGTTTATATTCTATCTTGTAGTTATAGACTAGATTAGAAACCCTATGTACTGAATTTCAAGATGTTGTTTTCTGATAAACAACCGAATAATTTATTGGGTAAACTATATAATATATCTGGAAACTTTTTACCGATCACAAAATATAAGAATAATCAATGATGGGGCTAAAACTAAACTTTGAATTAATTGAGTGTGATCTTCCCTTCTAAACAACAGAATGATATGATTCCTATCTTTGAGAAAGAAAGCTCTTGAAAGTTAAAAGATTTAGCTCTCGAATAAATAGTTATACTCAAGTGGAACAGCCTATTCGAATTTAAGAAACTTTCGCATATTTAAAATTAAAATGATTAAAACTATAAATCTCACTCAATGTTTTAAGCTCTAGACTTAAACTAATAAACATTGAGTAGAGCAATTAATCGTTTCTACCTCCAAATTCGATTTGGGAAGGGAACCTGCAAATCCCATTTAAAAAATAATAGCTTATTTTTTCCAATCTGCATTTCTTTCAGAAGTCTGGCTATTACTTGAATATTTGAGAATTACATGTTGTTATTTCACTTTTAATTCACCTATAGTTTATCAAATATGTGTGTTTTCGTTCAAAAAAATCAGCTACGTATTTAGCCATCATGAAATGAATATCCTTCCTTGAATATCTATTACTAATGGAATGATTGGATATTATTTGGTCATACATAAATAAAATGACAAAAATCACCTGTCCTGATCTACTACTCGAAAATAAATAAAATGATTTACACGTCATAACGTATTGTAAGACACTGATAGTTGTGTATCAGCACAAATTATTTGATATGGCTCATTCACTTGATGAAAATATACACCGTATTCTGAAATTTATTTAAATTAAAATTAAGCCATTTTTAAATATGCAAAATTATGCACTTACATATTTTTCCCTGAGCCATTAAAAATTTAATTTATATATTCTTAATCAACTCGACTCAACGACCAATAATAAGTATGTTCGAAAAATATGCATTGGGTAGTCCTGATAATACAAATATCAAGACTTGAAAGTTATTTAATTATTTTCAAATGTATGGAAATACTAACACTATTCACACAAATCCGTACCCATGGCTCCAGAACGAATAAACCTGGTTCGATTCTCAGCGCCTGCGGTATACTGATGAGTCCCAAAAGGACGAAACACGTCTATACCTGGTGTGAGATGGTAATTCGGGGAACTACGTTCCAGAAGGGTACGGAGTTGTGTGATATAGTGTTAGTATTTCCTTACATTTGAAAATTCAAAAATCCGACTACCCACGAGCTCGAAAACACATAATGTACCATTTGTTTATATTAATTAGATAGATCTCTATCACGATATTCATTGCATTTGATCTTGAGAATGAAACCTTGTGATTTATCCTAGGAGAGATTTAATCTTGAATTTAAGATGCAAATAGAAATTTGGCTTCAACTTTAGAGAGTTATTTAGTCATAACTAGGAAAGTAAATAAATTCGCAGTTTTACCCTCGGGAATCTATTTAGTTTCTAGCAAGAAAATCTAGCGTTTTCGGAACCTTTCTCAATAATTTTCACATTTAATTCACCTCTGGGTGCATATTTCTGGTTGCCCTAGTTATTATCTATTGAAATATCCTACTAGCTCAGAGTATCGCATGTAAAAATTATAATTTAAAAAACGTTTAATCTTATCACGATGAATTTTAAATAATAATCATTTCCTGATACGAATTATCATTATAATACGTTATAGTATTTACTGTTTTTTTATACTCCTTCTTTTAGGAGATTATAAAATTTGTTTAAGATTCGACTCTATTACATCATTTGGACTGTGTCTTTATGTTGGATTTTGAACCTAACAAAAGGCATGCACATAAATATTCAACAATAGTATGAAGGTATCTTCAATTATAGTTTACATAACTCAACCCTAAGATAGCATTTGCTTCTTTAGATAGATTATCTACTCTACTAAATCACATAATAATAGATATTGAAGAAATAATCAACTCTTTTCTTTATTGTACGTTTCCGAGCAACCAAAAAAAAGCATTTTTACATTCAGATTGTTACATTTGGCCCTAGGAGCTTAGGAAAAAGGAATTCATTGATTTATATATTTTACAGCTTCCATAGGGTAGCAATTCTGAGGTAACTATTGTCTAAGTAAAGGTTCTATCATGTCGCAAACGACCTACTAAATATTAAAAATAATCAAAAAGGTCAACACTATGTGAACCGAGTTGAAAGATTTTTCTTTCAAAATATTTATTCCCGCTATTATTATAAACAGCTTTATTTTGGAATTCAATCTACAAATCTACGAAATCCATAAAACTTTGTATCCTATTGCATTTTTCATAACACGTAAAAGACTGATGAGTGTGGTCGATATATTACATATTTCTCTTACTTTTTAATAAATTTTTTTAATTTTCTATTTCTTAAATAATATTCACAAATAATTTTATTTATTTTTCTAGCAATTTATCGACGATTTTGTAGTGTTTTACAATTTGATTACAGGGGAAACTCGTTAGATGAGTTCTTTAATCCCCGCAATGATACTACTAATAAGGGGTGCCTATAGTAGCATGACAAGTGGTCATACCGAATTCGAACCCCATTCAGGGGTTCAGTGAACATAGTCCTACTAAAGAGACTTGATAGGTCGCAACATGTCTAGGAATAGTTCTTGCCATATTTCAAGTCATTAATTAAAAATTAAGCAATATAATTTTCGGAACTATTTTGAGTACAATTGATGTTTACTTTTAATTTAGTGATAATCTTATCAAGAAGGCCTTTATCTGCTTCAAGTTGATACTCAACGATTATCTCGATTCAGTTGATGAGCCCTGTTATTCCTCTTGTCTAGATACTGTTTCAGCATTCGGCACACAAAACCTTGATCAGAATATTTCCCTCACGGCCATTGAATCTCTGGTGAGTAAATCAGCTAGAACTGAGATTTGATATAACGAACATGAAGAAAAATATTTTTCTCTTCACACTAAAAGTTTTTTTGAGTTGTTAATTACACTTAAATATATATATTTAATGATTGAAAAAAAAATTCTCACCTTTAACGGTTACAAATCAGAAAAATTAACCTTCCTGCAGCAATGCTATTAACTTTGCCCATATATATAGGAACACTCACATTAACTATTTTTGAGCAAAATGGAATAGAAGTTTAGCCCTACCTGGCACATTGTTTCCCAGTAGAAAATTATGAATTGAATTTTATATAGATTCCGGATAACACATCATATCTCTTGTCAGATACAATTCAATGAACATATATTCATTCGTCAAAAGCAATAGTCTAGGTTTTTTTTCGGAATATAGAAATGTTAGCAGGGTGCTGACTTAGATTCATGCTTTAGAGTAAATAACGACGCCAAATAGGTAAATAAAAAGCTTTTTATTTTCGTCGGCTCTCATCAGACCCTACACCGACATGGTTATTTATATATGAGAGAGGTTGGATAACCTGCTCATTCTGACCAATCGTTTTTAGGTGTGTCTGATTCGTCTAATCACAAGTCGGCATGTTGTTTAGTGTTTGCGTTTCCCTCTGTCCGGTTTGAGAAAAGAGACCATGGGTTGCGTGTTTTATGTTCTCAAATATAGAAATGTATTCTATTTTCACAAGCGAAAAATACCAAAGATTTTCGAAAATAAGTAGAAATTATGAAAGTTTTGTTGAATAATTAGTAACCTCAGCCTTAGAGTAGGTTAATTAGACAATTAAGTTTTTTTTACTTTGGAATATGACGTGATTTCAAAAAACTTTTGTTTTCACCCAAGGCACTATAAGAAATAATATGAAAATCCTTCGCTTTTCTTATTATATGGAAAATACAGACTAGTGTCACTTCGTGTAAATGTAATCCTATAACTTTGTTGGCAAGATTAAAACTTAATTCAAGTATTCCTTCAGAGGAATTGAATCTATTCTTAACATCATATCTCTGGTCATCTTTGAGATTTTCTTCTCCTCTAAAAATAATGAAATATTTCTAACTGAAATTTGTAGTGAAAACATACATTGTATTAATCATACTTTTTCCTCACAAATACTGTGTATTTCTATTTCATATAAAACTAATGTTTATCTATATACTTATCCCGCTTAATTCCAAAGGGAAATTATTAGAAATGTGAACAATTTAGAGTTTGAAAAGTTTTTTTTCTATTCACATGGACAGATTCAGTGCCATGGAGAAATCTCATCTGCCAACTTGCACATATTTGATATTTTTCTTCTATACCTAATTCACAATAGTTACCAACTATAAATTATATCCTAAATTTTGTACGCATAACCGTAACGAAATCATAGAAGATCTCTACTGAGGCTTTATTTTGCCCACCATTTAAAATTTAAATAAGCAATTCGAAAAACTTAACGCGCCAAGTGCACAGTTTTGGTAATTTTCAAAGCATATTTTTACAATTTCCACGAGCATATTTTGAAGAAAAATACGCAACCAATCGCCATTTTTGAGTATTCTGATATGAGAAATGGATTCTTTAAATGAATAGTTATCGAAAAAATCTTGGCAACTTTCATCTGACTCTCCTCTATTTTCACCTAAACCAACGACCTATCGTAAAAAGATTATGCTCTGCATTTGTTGGAATATCAGGGGCTTAATCTACTATGAGATACTCAAAAATGGAATTAAAATCAACTCTAAAGTTTATTGGAATCAGTAGGGCAACTAAAAAGCATATTTAGCATATTTTTACTGGTAATATTTTTTTCATTCTGAACACATATCTGTGATCAGTTTTTTCCAAACTATCCTCTTTAAAATTTCCACGAGCTTATTTTGAAGAAAAAAAAATAAAATATAGGAATATTTTGTCAAAAAAATATATATTTTGAATATAATCTTACAAGCCATCATGGATAATATACCTTTTTAAACTCAATGATACAATTGGATCAAATCAAGATTAGAGGGACTTAAACTCATTGGTTGTTGCTATAAATATCCTAATAATAATATGCAATCCTTGATAATAATTCTGACGATGAAATTTAAATAAATTTCAAATTTTTATTAGTATTTTCTTAATTTTAATAGAAAGAATATTTCTAGTTACCCTACTCATAACAATTTTTTTTCACTCATGAGTGCTTTTAAATTTGCATTCAAGTACTTTTCTTGTAAATCGTAAGAAAAACTTCAACAGATGATAAATAATATGGAAGCCTTCCATTGGAAAGTACAAATACTCACATTGATAACAGTGAACCTATTAAATTCCGATCTGGTTTTCAGTTTTCTTGAGAAAAATAATTTCAACCATACAGTAATAAATAAATTAGAATTAACGAAATATTACGTTTTATTTAAAATTTATTGTAAGATTTGAACCGTTATTCCGATGAATGACCAAATTAGGTTCAATCTATCCTAAGCTTACTCGTTGGTATCCTTGGGTGAGCCAGAATAAAGGATTTAGTTTAATCATTTCGATAAATTCTTCAAAATAAAGGATAGCTTTTACACACTCAAGAAAGTTTTCTTGAAACAAAACTGTTTAAATAAATACATTCATACAAAAAAAATAGTAAAACTATTTACTTTTTAAATCTAAATAGAATTTTTCCTTTTGAACTAAATTAATTCATCATAACTCGTATTTAACTCTTGGAGTTGTACGGATTGGTTGTACATAGGATATCATTTAAAATCAAATGATTCATATCGCTTTTATGAGATATTTTTTATCTGGATCGAAAAAAAGAAACAATAATTTAGGATTTAAGTCTTTTTATAAAATTTGCTATCCTTTTATTATTCTGATAAAGGTCAATATTATAATAAAATTTTGATCAAATTTTAGACATTAGTAAAATCGTTCATTAAACATTCTCTCTTGAGAATCAACATTAAAAACCTTACTCGTGCTGAGAGGACACTTGGTTATACTATATATGGAACCAATCAAATTAGCGTTGAATAAGAAATTCTTTAATTTACTATAGAACTGGGCCTATGCTTAGAATTTTTCAAAATTATTCTCCCAAAAATACTTCCAACTTTCTTCGACAAAATATCCTCTCTTGGCACAAATTTTGACATTTTCTGGATACAAAAATTTTTTTTTGCCAATTTCGAGCTTCTGGCTAGATATCCCAAAGCTGCAAGAGTTACTAACATGAGATTAAATCTTGAATAATTCATAAGAAAAGTTGAATTATTGATTAGATTTCATGTAAAAAATATCTAGAAAACAATGTTGGTTTGTCTTTCCGTCTTAATTTGTATAAATAAATATATTTGCGTGATTTAAAATGATGAGTTAGCATGCTGAATATTTTTCTCCTTAAAAATTAACTTATTTCCCCTATCTCATCAATCCAAGATTTGCCATCCCCTCTAATCACGCCAACGATTAAGTATTCATTCTCCTCCCCTTTTAAATATTCTATCAACAACTATTTCCATTAAAGTGAGATTTCTTCGTCCTTCACGCAAGTATAAAAATACACGATTTAAGACCAGGTGACTTGATAAAGCTCCCATTAGCCTTTATTCAAGGATATAAATTGCCTCGGCTTGATAAGCAGGGGTACCAAGATAGTCTCTTGATAAAAATTATTTTAGTCGATTTTAGAAATAATCATAAAATTTGGGCATTTATTGAATCAAGATTATTAAACAGCATAATTTTTTTTAAACTTTTTCCTATTGAAAAGCTTGCGTTTATTTTTTGAAAGATTTGGCCTTATCTTTCATGAAATTGTATACCTAGGGATGAGATAGTGTTCGATTGGAATAAAATGTTACATTTTAACTATGTCACCATGGAAATTGTGAAAATGGTCCTCAAATAGTCCATTGAAATGTAAAAATTGAAATCTCCTCTCGAGAGGGCTAAGCAACTTTTTCTTTGCTTTTTTCTATTTTAGTCCCTATTGAAAAGGCTCCAGTTTTGAAATTTTTAAGAGTCGTGAATAATCAAAACTGCTATAAAATAGTCTTTGCTTTCATAAATAAAATGTCATTTTTTAAATTATTAATACTTTACAATTGTTGATTATATTTTGTGAATATTAGAGTAAAACTGAAAAATCTCAAAATACGCCAGCCAATCTAAGGTTAGACTCGACAATGAAAAAACAAAAATGGTTAATAGCAGGCATAATAAAACCCAATTTAGATAGGTTAACTAAGAAATGTTTGTTATTCCCCTGGATAACGAAAATTACCTTACTTCTTGATACATTTTATCATTCTCCCAAACAATTAGATTTAATGTCCATCTCCCCGCAACTTATTCTACTGTTAAGAATCCCTTTAGTCTTTGTTCTCATCCTTAATCCTCTAAAGATTATTTTCTCTTTCAATTAAGCGAATTTAATGTTTCTATTTGTAAACTAATTAAATCATTTGATACATTCTCCTGTTCATTTTTCTAATTGTTGAAATAATTTAAAGAACAATCAAGATTAATTACATTACTGTCGATATTTGCGAAAATATTTTCTTTCTACTAAAAGGGTTCTCCTAAATAAAGAATGGACAACGATCATAAAAAATATTTCATTTATTTTGATTATAATCCAAAAACGTAGTAGAAATGAAGGCGCTAGGTAGTCTGTATAATTCCTCTTGATGGAAGCAAAAATAAATCTACTTTTCTTCACCATATATCTCTCTGAATTACGCACACAAGTCATATCAAGCCATCTCCATTTCTATCCCTCTTCCTCGAAGTGATTTAACACACTTTAAAATGTAAACAAATCTCCACACATCTCTTTGTTCTAACCCTAGAAGGAGGAAAAAAGATTAGAAAGATGCATTCGCCTTATGATAACACGTACAGTTAGCGACAATCCTTTTGTAATACTTTTAAATTGGGCAGAGTGAGGATTTAAAGTTCGGTATCGTCAATCTCAATCTAACCATCCTTCATCCCAAATTATGGAACAATGATATAATTATGAGGAGAACCGCTATTGCCTTAGGAATATTACCGTTTGATCGATACCTTTCAATTTCTTAAATGAAAAATTCAATAATCTTCAATTATCCATTTTACAGTAATATGTAAGGCTATCGGGAATAAGCAAATACAATTTGAAAATAAGTATATTAAAAATTATCTGCTTGCCAAGCCGGTTACTTAGTTTCCCGAGTAAATTTGCAAAGTGCCTTAAAATAGATTCTTTCAATTTTCGATTCATAATCAAAAACATTGGCGTACACATAATTAGCGGGAAACTAATTAACATGCTTCATTTGTTAGATCAGGTCTAGACAGCAAAACCGAATTGAATATGTAATTAAGGAAAATTTATATTTCTGTTTTTAGATTTAAGCAAATGAATTTAAAATAGATACATTTAGAGACCAAATAGAATTTGAAAAGTAGATTTCATAAAATTTTGATTTCCATGTCACGAGATAGACGCTAAAAAATGTATCTGTATTGTTTCATGTCTGAGTATAAAATAACCAAAAATCCTTCGTTACTCAGAAATTATTGATCATTCGATAAATTATTACATCATAAACAATGTAAATTCTTACAGAGAGCTAGAATTATAGCAGAATGTATTTATGGGAAACTGTTTTTATTAATATGTAAATTTTCCTCAATCAAGTTGAGTAAAGAATATACTTTATTAAAATGCTGGCGTCCCTTGGAGTGAACTATGCACACATAATGAGCATTGCTCTTAAAAAACTACTTCAAGAAATCCTTACCACGTATAGGTACTAAAAATGTTGTACAAGAGTAATCATTAGGGCGCCAACTAAATAAATCATTATGCATATTATCCCCTCTTTCAAGCTGGTATTATAATCTTACCTTGAAATTCATATTTTATTGAAAAAGTATACAAAATATTATTTTTGAATAACAAATAAAGCCAAAATTTACTTTAATAAGTTAAAATACCTGCTTTAAGAAAAATTTAAAGATAAACTAAATCCAGTGAGAACAGTTCATAGAAAATAGTTTTGAAGAAATTGAATGATTGATTTATAATTAGCAGCTCACTGTCTCTATGGAAGTTGTTGTTGATTTAAGCAGTACCCCTGGTGTATAGAACGTATTATTTTATTCATCCTAGTGCCTTAATGATCATCTAAGAAGAGAGATTAAATCTGATATTATTAAGATCTTTAAATTTCAAAGTTATGAATATTAGAAACATGGATAAGATCTTTGAGTGCATCCGTTACATTGTAATAAAAGATTTAATTGATGAAATTCATGGCTTTAAGCAATCAGAAATCCTTAACATCACACCATATGATTTTTTTAATGGCTATTTTATAGAGATATTATCACTTTCTATAGGATAGAGCAGCAAAATAATCCCAATTAACAGGGTTTTTTCAAGATTTTTATCAAAAATACAGTAATATATGTTATATGTATATAATTAGTCACAGGATATGCCAGCATACATTATCAAAAAGTTGGTTTTCTGCTAAAAAGACTCCTTAGGCCTCCCTTTTTTCTTTATAATGTTTCTATATACAAGGCTTTCAAACAGGTTGTGAAATTATTAAAGTTTTCTGATAAAATAATACAGATCCTATATTTCATGATAAGGTATAAGAGCATATCATTTTGTTATAAATACAACAACCATTACTATATTAGTAATGATAATCTCCACTCCTCCTATAGTAAGTGATAATAGCCCTATTTTATGTGGAATTCCTTTTGAATGAATCTTCTTTCCCTTTTTTGTTTCAAAGAAGATAAGGATGGAAATTGTGTCTCTTCAATTTTTTATACAACACTTGTAAGATTAGTAGAGCTGGAAGGATAGCAGATATTTAGATTAAAAGGAGAGAGAAAATTTCTAATATCAGAGTGATTCGTTTATCTCTTTTAAATCTTGCAACTGTCTCAAGATTTCTCCCTTTCAAGATTTTATTTTTCCAAAATATTTGACCATTTTTTAGCCATTATTCTACAGCATTTTCTTCTATTATTTTCTGAAACAAAAACTTGATATCAGGAGTTTGCTATATTCCATAAAATTATAAATTTATACAAAAGAGACTATCACTCATCATCAATCAATTTTAAAATAATCTTTTGTCGATTGTTTTTATATGTTAAAATCATAATGAGGGTCAGAAAAGGTGCTTTTAATAATCAAAGAAAGAATCCCATTTATTTAAATTTTCTCAATATTTTCACAGCTTCATATTCTCGAATATTTGGTCAAAGAGAAGATTGAGAACAAATTGTCTAAGGAATCCTTCGAAGTCTTGTCGATGCAGATATTTGATATTCTGGGGCATCTGTGTCTCGATGATCGTCCCGCTATTCGCAAGTCAGCTGGTCAGACTCTTTTCACCTCGATATCAGTGAATGCGATGCATTTTGACGTTAAAATCTGGCAGAAAATTCTCTCAGACGTAAGTCTTTGCTACCCTCATGTCTAATTTCCTTTGGTCGCAAAATTCAATCTTTTTAGATAATATTCCCATTATTGATCAACGTTAGACAAGCTTACCTAGCAATCTCAGCGACCGACGAGAGTCTAACATATGATTCAGTCAAGACGATCTCATCTATAAATGCACAAAAACAGAGTTCCGATGGAGAGCAAAAGATCATGTTGCATCATTCTAGAGATACCCTCGCAAAGCAATGGTCGGAGACTGTTGTCCTATCAATGTCCGGAACTATACGACTCTTTTTGAAGAATCGTGATAAATTGAATGAATTGCGTAAGTTTTATTAACGTTCTAAGACCCTATTGGTCATTTGTAAACTTTAGTGATAAATCTGCAGACACCATATTTCTCCTCATAAGTACAGCTATCCTTGCTCCCGACTGAGATAGAGCAGACTATGCATATTTGAATACTTGTACTCTGTTGTCATAACTTGACAAATGTGCATGATTAAAAGTTCTAAGGATTTTTCCTTATCCTAGTAAGCTAGTCAGATCTAACCCTTCACTAATATTTTGAAATGAATCTAATTAAGTAAGTGATTTTCTTATCTAGATGCTGTTGAGACACACTGTTGTTTCAAACCTTTATTATCTTGACAGAAAGAATTGTAAAAAATTCCCATGTAATCAGGATGTATAACACCAATGCTTAGAGATTCTTATTGAGTTCTTTTGTGTTGCGATAAGTTAAATTAATTAATCATTCAGCATCTCCACCTTTCATGAATATTATTTAGAAGATATCTTCAATGGGATAAACTCCAAATTAGAATTGTATAGTAATAACCCTGAAATAGCTATCAAGAATTCTTAGACTAATTATCCCAATGAACTATTTATGACTTCTTTTTCATCTTCCAAGAAGCTTTTATTAGTAAATTTAAGATGATGAGAATAATTCATGTGAATTCATATACATTTTTACACTATGGAAATATATATTTCGACTTATCAGTCCTTCATTATCTTATAACTACCTTTTTATATTCTCTTTGAACAGGCTTTGAATGATAATAATAATAATTTTCAGCCGATTTTTATACGAAAATCTGGATAACAATACTCTCGCATATCGAAGCAAATACAGTGCAGAGGACATTTGAAGGCTTGTCAGCAGTTGAAATAAGTGTTAATGCATTGACAAGTTTTCAAATCCTTGTCTCATTCGAAGAGAACCTATCTATCAAGTCCGGTATATCCTTTGATGAATTAGTCTGGCGCCCAGTCTGGAATACATGGCTCAATATTTCTGTCAAAGCAACTCAGTTCATGGATCTGGAGTTCAAGGTAGCCTTTAAAAAATTTCAAACTCCACTTTTATGGGAAACTTATGATAAAGCATTTTATGAAATGTCATAAGAGAGGACTATTTTTTTCTTTTCGTAATTATTTAATCGGTTGGTATGTATTGATTCCAACTACAGGACTTACTTTTAATGAATTAGAGAATTCATTTTTCTCTTCATAATTACTCTTTGACTGATGTCGGATTTCACATTTCGATACAATAAACTTGGCTAAGCGAACATTTCTTTTGAAATATCAAGTTGCAGGCATATTTTCAAATTATAGAATTCATGTGTTAAAAATTGCATCTTTCTTTAGGAAAAAAGTGCTCTGTTGCCAAGTGAACCCTTCATAACTCTCTTGATGGATTTGTTCATTCAGCTATTCCCAAAGATGAAAAAAATCATCCTAACTGATGAAAACTTCAAGGCGCTATCTAAAATCTTTCAGCGTTCCCTTCTCATACCATATTTGGTTAATTCTGAAGAAAGAAACATTTCCACATCTCTGAGACAGTTCTCAGCTCACTCAAAGATTGCAAATTCTTCAACAATGGACGAGGCCATATTCAATTCTCTCTCAATTATTGTCAAGGTTAGTAAACCCATTTCAGACTTAAAATACACCAGAAGGCACATTGAGCTTGCGTTACTTAATATTCCAAGAGGATTCTATCAGTAATTCAGGTTAACAATTTCATGTTCATAGCCGAGTCTAACTCTCTTCGGGTTCACGCGAGAGGTTATAGTGAGGAGAGAGGTTGGGAAATTTTTAATTTAGTTAACACCTCTCGAGGAGTGAGGCTAGGGGAATCGAACCAAAATAGTGGGTAACAAGTTTCTACGTCACCCTTCCTGTACTTGATTATTTATTATATTTGATCACAGCCATTGGTGCAAGAAAAAGCGTAGTTTGATGATATTTCGATACTTTCAATGGCTTCTTTTTATAAAATATGAAGCGTTCGTAACTAGCATGAACATTCAATCCCTAGTAGTGTGAAGGTCATAAGTTCACTTGTTTAGACATCAGAAATTTTTCTTTTTCAAATAAAATAATTTATTCACAACTAATCCAATAAATTTTAATGAATCAGAAAATGGTAGTAACTATGTTTTATTACGTTATTTTTAATTCGGAATTATTTTTGAAATTCTTGAAATTAGTAAGCGTTCAACTTCAGTGTTGGTGTATTTTAATCCAAAATTTTGATGCAAGGATAATTTGTATGGGGATACTCTGCTATTCATCTACCTATTCTTATGAAAACAAAGAAGACGTCTTGTCGCCACCCCCATTATTATTATTATTATCCTACATTGAAGGAGGAACTTTCCTTTTTTCAAATAAATAACTTTTTTTTCTATAAAAAGTCCTTCATACTCCGGGCCTTCAAGGATCAAAG